>BDRX01000216.1:14991-34623 GCA_003203535.1 Raphidocelis subcapitata | reverse complement strand
ACCCGCTTGCCTGCCCCACTGCCTTCCAGGCGAGACCGACGGGTACAAGTCGGTCTACTTGGATAGGCACATCATCGGGGACAGGTGCGAACAGGGCCTCAACGGCTGGAAGATGTACATACAGGTGCGGCGCGCTCAAGGGGGGGGGGCGGCGTCTCTGGCCGCTGCCTGCTGTACAAGGGGGGCATGGCTTGCCCCAACATGTCGCATCAGCCCACGCGGCTGAGAGTAATCAGTAAACAACCCTGGCCTCCCCTACTGATCAAACCTCAACCCCAATCCAAACCCACACGAAACAGTACTTCGCGTCGCCCAAAACGGCGCTGATGTCATTCAACTACATGTGCACCGATGCGTCCACCCGCTCGTTCACCACGTTCCGCACGGGGGCCAACGACTGGGGCGGCGGCAGCACGGGTACGCTGTTGGGGCGGGCGCTTCCTCCCTGCGGGGGGCAAGCAGCTATTGATGCCGGCAATGTGAATGCTATGTGCCTGTCCGATGCACGCCGGCAAACCTTGTGCCAAGCCTGCCTCGTGCGCATGCTTGGCTGGCGCCGCACATTGCTGCGCTGCACCTTGCCGCTCTCAAAAAGCTTTGCCTGCCGCTGTCCTATAGTGTAGTAATGTGAAACGAACAAACAAACAAACAAACAAACAAACAAACAAACAAACAAACAAACAAACAAACAAACAAACAAACAAACAAACAAACAAACAAACAAACAAACAAACAAACAAACAAACAAACAAACAAACAAACAAACAAACAAAATTCCCACAGTTTTCCTTGACCGCCACAACGTCGACTGCGGCGCAAACCGCGTGCTGAACGAGTGGAAGCTGGTCCGCCCCTCAGCCAACCAGGTGCGCCGCTGTGCTCCGTCGGTTGCTTCTGCTGTTGGTGGATGGCGGTCTTGTGCCTGCATGATCTGGACTGACTTGCTGTCTGGCCGGAGAGGAGCCCGCTGGCAGGCTGGCAGGCTGGCCAGCTGCCCAACACTGCGGGGAAGCAGGCCAGGCGTGCCGGTGCAGCAAATTGAGTAGTGTTTGCGCGCACACATGCTGACATGCACACAGGGAAGCTCGCCCCATGCACACAAACACGCGCATGCTCTGACCCGCACCGCCCCTTTCCTATTCGGCTGATCCCCCACTGCCCCCAGATCGCCATCCAGTACGTGTGCGGCTTCGTCCCCACCCGCACGACAAACTGCGAGCTCCGGGCCACTGCCTGGAGCTCCAACGGCCGCGGCCAGGTCAACTTCCTCGACCGCCACTCCGTGTACTGCCCCGGGGACAAGATGATCAACCGCTGGCAGGTGCAGAACGACAAAAACTCCAACATCAGGTTCCTCTTCAACTGCTGCGACGCCTAAGCGGCAAGGCCGGAGGAAGCAGCCAAGCAAGGTGCACCCCCCTTTGTCCAAGGCCCACCCCCCAACAGCGCTGCGCCCCCTTTGGGACGAGGGCGGTTCGCTCGACTGCAGGCCTGCCGCCATGGCCGATGGGGGGCCTGCTGGGCTGGCCGTCAACCCCGGCTGACCACTGAGGCTCACGGCTCTTCAACTCCCCACCAACTCCTTCCGGCCCGCCCACCCGCAGGCCAGAAGCGGAACATCTTCGCCGTCAAGAACACTTGGGGCACCGCGTGGGGTGACATGGGGTTTATGCACCTCCGCGCCGACTGCGCCGGCACTGGCAGCCTCCAGATGTACGAGGTCCCGACAGCACCCACCCTGCCAATCCGCGGCTGAGGGGCTACTTAAACCCTAAACCCCAAGCCCAAGATAGAGCTGGGCGCAGCGCTTCAGCCCCTGGCCAAGGAACCCTACGCGGCAAGTCCCCGCTGCTGTGCAGCGCGGATCGGAGCCGCCGCCGAGCGGTTGCCCGAGGGCCGCACAGGCCGGAGCCACCACCGCCCGCCTCCGCCGGCGAGGCCGCGCGCCGGGCGCTCCGGGCGGCACCCGTGCACCCCGCTGCGGCGGCTTCCGGGCGCGGCCGCGCGCGCGCCCCGACCGGCACCCGCGAATGCGCGCAGGCAAGGCCGCGCGCCGCGCAGCCGCCTTGGTATTTGACCGACTTCTGCCCGACTGTTTCGCCCTCGCTTTGCCGCGCTCGGCGCACCCGCCCAGCCGCGGACCCAGCCGACCGACCCATGGGCCCAAGTCGAGGCGCGGCCGCGCCCGCCGGCCCCGCAAGGCTTCGCGCCGGAAACTCCCGCCCGATCAGCATACCCTAGGGTTTAGGGTTTAGGGCCCTCACGCTGGCCGCATGCTGCCGCGTGTTCACACCGCGGCGCGGCCGCGCGCACGCCCCGGCCCGCCGCATAAGCAAGGCCGGACATCCCTGCATGATCATCAGACCCTTCATTGCGCCGCGGCGCACGCTGGCCGCATGCTGCCGTGTGTTCACACCGCGGAATGAATGCGCCGCCGCTGGGAGCTTTTTTTTCTGCGATTGATGCGTTCAGCGTTGTTTCGGAAGACACACACAGCTGAAATGCACGGGTGTTGCACAAAACACACAGCACATCGACACACGCACGCACGGCAGAGATCTCAAGAATCTCACGACAGCCCATTTCTCAAGAAAGAAGCGCGCTCACCTGCGCAGCGGCGCGCTCCATCCCGCACTAGCCATTTGCTGTTTGGCGATTTTGACCCCACCAACTCCCAAGTCCCAACCACGCATGCCCAAAGCATCCAGAGTCCCCCAGCCGGCTTCGACCAGTGCAATTCTGGTGGCTGCTGAACCCAAAAAGTAATGCGCACTCGGGCCGATGCATCACACAAGCCAGTTGGGTTTACCACAGGTTACAGTTGGCGCGCGCATGCCCCTATTTGCCCGCTTGCAGCAGAACAGTTTTGGTGCATCGCTGAATGCAGCGGCTGCGGAGGAGCTTCTCAGAGCGGCTCAAAGCGGGTTGCGCGACATGCGTGCGCGCGCGCGACTGCTTGGGTGGCGCCATCCTTGTGAACTGAATCATTCGCGGCACAGTATCCAGCGGGGCGGGCGGGAGTTGGACCTGGCCGGCCGCGCGGTGGTCGGGTAGCGCGGCGCGCTCAGCGCCTGATCGGATGCGGCGGAGTTGGCACTCGGACGCCGGGACCAAAACTGTGGGAAAGTATTATAAACGCTCTGGTGGGGCCGCTGCACGCGGAAACCTCCTCTGGCCTGGCACCGCGCGGGGAACACACCAGCCCGCGGTTGGGGTCGAGGGGCGCCCCAATTCACGGACAACTCCTCGGTTACTCGGCCGTAAGGCTGTTTTTACAACCGATTCACACCGGCCCCGAGCCCCGTCTGGGCCGTTCTGGCGGGGTGCAGCGCAGCGGGTGCGCCGCCCCCTGCTGCTGCTTGCTGCTGCTGCTTCGGCGCGCTGCGCCCGTTTGCAGCACTGCGCGCCGGCTGAAACGATCGGCTGCATCAAGCAGGCTGGAACCCTCCTTGTTCTTCGAGACCACGCAGTGTGGTTTGTTACACCTCTGTTTGTGCAAGCTCCTAACCGGTGCAGCGGGACTGTAGAAATATGGAGAGTTGGCCGGCCGACGCCAGGCCAAGCTCGCAAAGGCCACCGAACCTCCAAACAGGGTGAACGTTGACCCAAAACCCCAGCAATGCAGCTCTGCGCCAGCGCGCCGTTTCAACTCGGCCGACCTGGATGCCCCGGGACAGGGCTCTCCGCCAAGCCGGCCCGGTGTCGGATTGGCAGGGCCGGCTTTGGGGGGTATTGAATTCCGCGAGTCCAGAGCGCCTCGGGAGTCGGGCGGGCCGGTGCCCGCGCCCTCGGACCTAGACAAGTTAAACAACCGCAGCAGGACAAGTGAACCAAGCAGGGGCGGCGCGGTGAGGCGTTGGGGTTGGGAAGCCGTGTGTTGCAGGTGGCCGACTGGTGCATCTGCCCCCCCGCAGCTGTGCAGTTGTACGCGATAAAGTGGTGTAGCCTGGCGCTTGAAACGCCCGGTCGGATGGGAGGTGTGAATGAATGAAGTGTGAGAACGCAGGTGAGTTATAGCGGCGGCGTGGTGGGGCCGGGGGAGCGGCGCCCCGGCCGTACGGCACCCCGAGGCAGCCGCGCATCGTGAGCCGCGGCTGGAGGAACAGGGGGCCCCGGCAGCCATAAGGAACACGATCCAAGGATGTGATGACAGAACAGACGGGCCGAGGCGGTGTGCTATCCGGCGATGCACGCAGGTGCGGCATCAGGGGAGCCGGGCCGCCCCCCCGGCGGCACGCCGGGGGGGCGGGCGGGCGCGGCGGTGAGGGTTGGCGTTCACAGTTTGGAGGCGGTGGCTGTCTCGCCTTTGATGAGGGGGCCTTCCCGCGAGTCCTCAAGTGGGGGGGCAGCCGCCCTCCCAACTTGAGTTTCGGGACCAGATAAATGATAAGG
This sequence comes from Raphidocelis subcapitata, assembly GCA_003203535.1. NCBI lineage: Eukaryota > Viridiplantae > Chlorophyta > Chlorophyceae > Sphaeropleales > Selenastraceae > Raphidocelis > Raphidocelis subcapitata. The sequence goes on along the minus strand of BDRX01000216.1, from coordinate 30,231 downwards.
TTCTGGGCAATCGCGGTTGGACCGCGACATCTGGTGCACTTGGCACTGCACGGCATTTGCCGCATGAGCGAGGCAACCCATAGTGGGTGTAAAAAACAGTTCGGATCGCGGCATTGCCAAGGTAAACTGCGGCGCCGGCAGGCGAGCCGGGTGTCGATGCTATTGGGCCCCTGCCGGGCCCTCAAGTGCGTTGCACAGGGTCCCCTAAAACGCGCGTTCCTAGGTAGGCACAAAGGCACACATTCCGTCGGGCTTGCAGGAGGCCAGGTTGGCGTCCCAAGAGGCGCGCCAGCTGGCCATCCACGCGGCCTGAGAGTGGAAGCCGTAGCGCTCCAGAACGTCGGCAATCCTGTTTGTTTTTTTCCGGGCCGTGCCGTGATCATTAAGCGCTCGCCACCACCAGGGAAGAGGGCTCGCTTCAAATCAATGCAGCTTTCGGGGACCAAACGGTGGGGGGCAGAACGCGCCGGGGGGGGGGGGAGAGCCGGCCGGGTGGCGGCGCGCACGGCTCCCTGCCCACTCCCGCCGCCGCGCGCCGGTGGCCCGAGGGGAACCCTCGAAAACCCCGAACGAAAAACCCCCCAAAAAACCTCCCGGACGACGATACCCCCGGGAGGAGCGAAGACCCGCGAGGGACGGCCCCCCTTGGCAGCGCCGCGCGCGCCCCCACCTCTCCGCTTTGGTCTGTGCCGAGCCCACCAGCTCCTCCAGGTGAGCCCTCTTCATCGGCCAGCCCTGTCGGCAATGGGTCGTTTCGTTAATTGGTTGGTCGGCTGGTTGGTTGGTTGGTTGGTTTTTTCCTCGCCTGGTTGACTGCCCGGTTGAACACGCGCACGCACAGGCCCGCCCACCAGCAGGCAGCCACACCCCATGTACGCAGCCCGACACCCCCCCCAGGTCCCCATCCCCCAAAACAAATCCCCCACCTCGGGCCTGGCCTCGGCCTTCCTCGAGTTGTTCCTGAAGAGCGTTTTGAGGCCCAGTTCCGGCTCCATCCCCAGGAACCGCATGACGCCGTTCAGCGTGGCGGCGCGGGTGGCGTCCCCCGTGAGGTTTTCAAACTGTTTTCGGTTCGAGGGGGCGCCCCCAGGGTTTTGTTATGTTTGTTTGCAGGATTGTTTGCTCGTGCGCAAAGGGCTTCAGATTCGTTGGTGTTGGCCGTGTTGGCCGGTTAGAAACCACCAGCGCGCAAGGTCGCGTCTGCCCACACCATTGACCAAACAAAGCGCCGATGGATACCAGAACATCAGTGATACCAGAACACCAGCAATGGCCAAACAACACAAAACCGCCCACCTGTATCACGTGCACCTGCTCAGGCGGGAACGCAGTCAGCCTGCATGGGTTTGTTTCGGTGTATGCATAAAACAGGGTTGAGTGGGGAGTTAACAGAGTGCCGCTTCGAGTGGGCGGCAAAGGGGGTGGTGGGGGTGTGGGCAGGTGCGATATAGCAGGTGAAGTGAACCCTTAAACCATTAAATGACAAAACAGGGGTTGACGCAAAGCCGCGCCGCCGCCCCAAACAAGGCGCCGCACCAGGCGTTGAGGGGCTCGAGGTACGAGCCTTCCTTTTTGAGCTGGTTCTTGATGCAGTCGTACCTGCGCGGTTTGAATCCGCAAGGGTTCAGGGTTCAGGGTTCAGGGTTCAGGGTTCAGGGTTTGGGGGTTTAGGGTTTACCCTAAACCCTCTCCGTCGGGTTGCCGCGTCAGTCCGGCTTCCCGAGGGCAGGAGCAGGAAGGGTCCGGGTCGGGGGAGGGATGAAAGGTGCCTTGCGCGAAGTGCGGCGGCAGCGCACACGTACCAAGTCGTGGGCAGACCCGCCGCTGCCCCCCCCCCTGTGTGTTTTCCGCTGTGTGCTTTCTCCCCCTGTGTGGTTCCCCTTGAGTGTGTTTCCCCCGAGTTTCTCCCCACCCCCCGCCCACATTGTGGCTGTGCCGTTGTAGAGCCGCCTCACGCAGGCGTCTGCCTCCTCTGGGTTGAACCACCTTTGGCGATTTGCGTTGTTTGTTTGAGGTGTCGAGGTCGCATTTAGTGATTTGGGGTGTTGGAGGTCAGCGGAATCAAAGCTGTGCCGTTATTCCTTTCACCCCGATTGGTGCAGACGGCTGCTCGTCAGGCGTAAACGCGGCAACCGCAAGCGCAGCCGACAGGAAGCCGCCGTAAAGCAGCGGCGCAGCGTGCGGCGCGCCGCGCCGCACCGCCCGCCTCCTGCTGGCTGCTTTGACAGCTCCCATCAGCCATTCCCGCCCAGAAGACCCAAACTCCGTGCTTCAAAAGGCCCCCTCACCACTCTGGGTTTTTGAGCATGTCCAGCGTGTGCACCTTCCCCGAGATCTGGTGGCTGATCGGCTCCCGCATGGAGATGACGATCTTGACCCACGGCACCTCGTAGCGCACGCCCGCTGCCAGCTCGTAGACCGAAGTGCTCATGTTGATGCCGCCCTGGGGTTTAGGGATTAGGTTTGAGACCTTGGTTGGCAAAAAAGGGGGTTGTCGTCTGTTGTTTGAGTACTGGCATGACGTTTGTTGAAAGAGGGGCCGTTGTTCGAAAGGGGGTTCGAAGAGCGAAAGCGCCGGCGCGGCATGGCGCGGGCGGACGGCCCGACGACGCGGCGCGCCGGCGGCGGCGGCGGCGGCGACGCCGCACGGTCCAATGCGGCGGCCCAAAAGCCGCGTGCGCCGCGCGGCGCGGGGCCGGGCCTCACCCAAACATAGTCGGTGGTGGATTCGAACGCGGGCCGCTCCATTCCGAATTTGACTGCGTCGTCCCGCCTCAGCGTGTGGTTGATGTAATGCGCCGTCTCCGCCGCGCCGCAGCCCCAGTGGGCGGTTTCGTTGTCGGGGTGCCAGCTGGCGGGTGGGGGGGTGCACTGTTTCATGTGGTGTCTTTTGCAGGGCTTATTGGGGTTGTGGGGTTGAGAGGTCCCGAGGCCGTGTTGTGCCTGCAGTGTTTCAGAAAAACAAAAGCAGTGGGCCGCCACAGCACTTCGCCCCCACCGCATTCGCGGTCGCCCACAATCCCCCTCCCCCCGCAAAGCTCCATGCCAACCCACCAGGCGCCCTTGCCGCTGAAAAACTGGGCCTCCTGCGGGTGAGTGACGGGGCAGGTGCGGGGGCGGGGAGCTTTTGGGGCACAGCTCGGGGTGGGGAGGGTTGAAAGCTGCTTTTGGGTTGAAAGCGGCTGTTGCGGCTATTGCGGAATTTGAAACCGAAGGGCCAAATTTTCCAGGCCCAGGGAGCCGATGCTCAGTCTGCAGCTCGCCCCCCCCCCGAAAAGCAACGCGCCTTGCCGCGCGGGTTGAGCGCCTGCGGGTGCGCTGTCAGGTAGGCGTGCAGCGAGGTGGTGGCGGCCTTGGGGAACCCGATGATGAAAAAGTGGGGGAAGTTGAACTTGCCGGGCCTAGTGTGCGCTTGGCGCACGCAGGCAAAGTCCTGCGGGCGGGGCGGGGGGCGGTCCAGTGCGGTGTGGGTGGGGGGCGACCGGGCCAGGGCGCCGGGGGCGTGGCTTTTGGGTGCTTTTGGGGTGCTGCTGGTGGCTCACGGCGCGCTGCCGTGCGTGCGTGCGTGCATGCGTGCGTGCGTGCATGCGTGTGTGCGCGTGTGCGTGCGTGCGTGCACGTGTGCGTGCACAAGCACCCATTTGAGCCCAGTGTGCGCACTGGGCTCCAAACGGTGATAGGAGCCGCCACGGCCCAAAATCACCCCAGTGTCGGCTGCCGCCCCCGGCTGCCGCGAACGGCCCGGCCCCGCCGCCGCAGCCGGCGCCGGCGCCGGAGCTGAACGGTGCTGGAAACGCCGGCGCCGGCGTCGGCCGCGGCCGCCCGTCCCGCGAAAAACAAAGCGCGCGCACGCGTGCCGCCGCCGCCGCCGCCGCCGCCGCCGCCGCCGGCCGCCGCCGACGACGACTCACCGTGCAGCTCCTCAACGCCTCTGCCCGGCTCTCGCCCAGCCCCAGCATGTCGCTCGTCCACCCGAACAGGGAGCCGCCGCCTTGGGGGGCGCTGCCCACGGCGCCCCTGCGTTTGCGGGCGGCCGCGGCGCGGCGTGAGCCCGTTGGGCTGGCCGGCGCAGGGCTGCCGCGGGACGCGCGCGGCACAGGATCCGCGACGCCGGGTCCCGGCCCCCGCGCGAAGGTTCGCTCGCTCACCTGGCGGTGGTCAGAACGAGACCGAGCGCGGCGCCCAGGCAGACGGCAGTCAGGAGGCTGGCCACCGAAGGCGCGGGCTTCCCGGGCAGGCCCATGGTGGCTAGCGGGCGGAGGAGAAAAGATGATAAAGATATTGCTCGACCGGGGCGCGTGTCTGGAGCCTTGTCACCCGTGCGACCCAGCTGCGGCGCGGGTGACGTGGCTGGCGTCGCCGCGAGGAGGCCGCGGCGGCGGCACAGGCACAGTGTGCGCCAAGGAACACGCGCCCCGAAGCCGCAGCCCGATGGGAGCTCTCCACGCGGGGCGCGGCAGGGGTGTGCACGCCGCGGAAGGGGCGAGGCGCGGGGCGGCAGGACCAAAGCGTCCGGCTATTGAGGGCGCCCCCTGGAAGGGCAGCACCCTTGCGCTCATCGCGGCGGGGATGGGGGCGTGGCGGCGTGGGGCGCGGCGCGGCTGCGGCAGGCGTGCTGATGGTGCGGCTGCGGGCGGCCACACCTGAGCGCACCTGACATCCCCGAAAAACTGACCAAAAGCATGTGCTCTGACGGTGCCGCCTCAGCGGCCGCGGCTCTGCCCAAAGCGCCCACGCGCCCACGCCCAACCCCAACCCTTGCGAACAGGCGGCTGTGCAGCCCGCCGGCGCGCGCGTGGCGCCTTGATCGTTTCGCGCCGCATCAGCCGGCCCCACGCACAACCCAGTGTACCCGGATGTAAGCGCTCAGGAGGGTGCAGGATAGGCTCGATATGCCATGGGTGCATGAGAGGGCCCTCCCCCAACCTGCCCGACTGGCAGCCCCCGCCACCGCCAGGGCCGAGGCCAAGGCCCAGGGCGCAGTCCTGGCAGACAAGATGCGCGCGGAGGTCGCCACCGCCAAGGCCGAGGCCAAGGCCGCCCTCGACAACGCCGATGCCACGTGGGAGTCCTACCTGGCCGCCCAGCAGTCCCAGATCGCCGAAGCCAAGGCGTCCGCGGGCGATGGCGGCGAGCTGCCCAAATCTTTTCACGCGTGCGCTGGGGTGTCCCCGCCCATACCACCGTGATAAGAACCATGCCGTGTTTGCACGCGAGGCGCCCCCGGTCGGCATGCCCGGCCGAAACGCAGGCCAGCTGAATGCAAAAGGAGCAATGCGTTGAGAAAAATGGCTCCGTTAGGCTCCTCAAAAAGGGGACTGCCTGGCAGTGGGTTCGGGACACGTCCGGCTTTACGCCCGTGGGTGTGATCCGCGCGTAATTACCGGTATCATCTCTGATCCCTGCGTCTGCTGGGGCACTGGTGGGACAAACATAACCACCAGATGTTTCTCATCCGGACAAGAGGCGATCGGCGGGGTGTTAGCGTCGGTCAGCTCAGCATGCGAGGCGACGCGGCGACTAGTGACGTGCGTGTCGCGCGACACGCACGTTAGTCGCCGCGTCGCTCCCCTTTTAACCGGCGTCGGGCCTTGCCTCCATTCACTTCCGACTTATATCTCGCCTCTGCGGCGAAGCATAGCTGCACTTGGACGCCCGGAGGCCAGCCAGGTGAGGCTGCGCAGGCCGCGGGCGCAATGCACGAACCGCGGATCAGCCCAATAGCCCGCTGCGCGGGGCCGCATTGGCCGTCGATCGGCTCTTTAAGGCGATCTATCTCGCTCTCTGCCGCCTGGAGGGCCGTGGGCCGCTGGCCTGCAAGCTGGTGGTCGGCCCATCCTACCATACGCTACCGTACTATCAGCAAGCTGCCATAACAAGTCCCCCCCCCCCCCCGCCCCAAGCTGAGCTCCCCAACCACTTCCCTCCCACACTCCCCACCAACACGCACGCAGGCGACTGTCAGCCATGGCACCCCGCCACGCCGCGCCCTTCTGGGCGGCGCTGCTGCTCGCCTGTGCCCTCCTTGCCACCCCCGCAGTCGCCGCCGCCTCTGGTGAGCACGAGCGCGCGCACCCAACCACGCGCGTTTGGGCGCTGCTGAGTTCCTGCCATGCCGGTCCTGTGACCCCCCCCCCCAAACCCTTGCGCCTGCGGGGGGTCTTCATGCCCGGGCTTGGCTCTTTTCCACTGCAGCCTGGTTGGTCCGGCCGCCGCTACTCCTGCCCCTACCCACAGCTCCCAACCTTTCCCCACTCCCTCCCCCGCAACCATCCACAGGCCGCAAGGCGCTGAGCGTTGAAACCCCCGACGCCGCCCCCGCCGACGCGGCCGCGGCCGCTACCCCCGAGGCCCCCACCCCCGCAACTCCCACCACCAGCCTCGATGCACCCAGCATCACCCCCGAGGCCGCCGCCGCCGCCCCCGACACCGCCTCGGCCGCGTCGGCCGCGCCGCCGCCCGACAGCACCGCGCCTGCCGTGCCTCAGATCCCCTCCCCGCCCCCTGCGGAGAGCTCCTACTTGGAGGCCCCCATTCCGCGTGCCGCCAGCAGTACCACCCGCCGCCGTCAGCGCAAGAGCGACGGCCCCATGCCCACCACCGTCTCCGTGGCCCCCACCGCAAGGATCCGTCGCGTAGACGTCGGGGCACCCACCACCGTCACCGAGGAAGGCAACACCCAGCATGAGTCTGCGGCGTCTGTGGTGCATGCCGATGCCACCGGCGCCATTGCGGTACGCTTGTTGTGCGTATCGCAATGCATGCGCCGCTGCTTCGTTTGTTAGATGCAAGCATGCATTTGAGCGGGCATTGCCTGAGGATCCGCTTGCACGTGTCACCAGCTAATGAAGACAAACCCGCCGCACCCCCAGCCACCAAGCATGCCTGCCTGTTGCTCAATTCTTCTGCCGGCCATGCCCCCCTCACACCCCTCTCGCTTCCCCGAACCCTTCTATCAACGACCATATACGTGTTCCCACAGATGGCTACACCTACTCCTCAGATCAGTTGGGGCGGTGAGTGGCGCAAATTGGACAGTTTGTGCAGGTGCATCCATGCATGCGAGCATGCGGCACGCATTGAGGTACTCATAACTCATCGGGGGCTAAGTCGTGGGTGGTCGTGGGTGGCTTCGCATCCTGCCCAGCACAATTGTGCCCCGATTCCCGCTCACTTCGGCAATGCCCGCTGAATTGCTACAGTGGAATTCACTCCATGGAACGACGCTGGTGGGTGGGCGGTACTGCTTTGTGCGCAGCGGCGTGCCCGTCCATTTCCTCCAACTGGATGCTGCTGTCGCGTCAAAACGTCCGCCGACATGCACACTCACCAACAAATCACACCCGCTCATGCCTGCCCCGCCCGCTGCCTGCGCAGGCGAGCGCGACGGGTACAAGTCGGTCTACTTGGACAGGCACCTCGTTGGGGATAAGTGCGACCAGGGCCTCAACGGCTGGAAGCTCAACATGCGGGTGCGTGCAAGGGGGAACTTACTGAGTCTGCAGGTCAACTGCTTGGGCCTATGCGGTTCAGAAGAACCCTGGCCGCCCCTGCTACGCAAACCCCGTCCCACAGTACCGCTCGTGGCCCAACACGGCGCAAATGAGGTTTGAATACTCGTGCGCCTATGCGCCAGCCCGCTCATTCTCTACGTTCCGCACCGGGGCCAACGACTGGGGCAACGGCAACACGGGTGCGCTGGGCTGGGCGCCGCCCGCATTCCTGTGGCACAGTGCACGCAAAAGAAAGCTGGCGCCGAGCCATCTCGCCCCAGTGGCTGGGGTGCGCATGTTTGGCTGCGCTGTCCCTGCGTGTCGCTGCGACTCTCAAAAAGCCGATTTGCCTCCCCCTTTACCCCGCAGTCTTCCTGGACCGCCACAACGTCAATTGCGGCCCGAACCGCGTGCTGAGCGATTGGAAGCTGGTCCGCCCCTCCACCAACCAGGTGCGCTGGTCTCGTCTTTTGGTGGCGTGGCGGTCTTGTGCCTGCAGCTTGTTTTGCTGTCTGGCCAGCTGCCCACCACCCCCTCCTACCTGCCATGCGCGCCATGTATGCAGCTAACTGCCAACACCATACATGCTTCACTTGAAAAGAAACCGCACCGCTGCTTCCCTGCCCCTCCAAAACTCAGATCGCCATCCAGTTCGTTTGCGCCAACGTCCCGAGCACGGTCGGCTGCCTGATGCAATTTACTGACTGGACCTCCAACGGCCGTGGCCAGGTCAACTTCCTCGACCGCCACCGCGTGCAGTGCCCCGGCAGCAAGAAGCTGAACCACTGGCAGCTGAGGACCAACAACGCCGCAGGCCAGTACAGGGTCCAGTACATCTGCTGCGACACTTGAGCTGCAAGGGCCGGCGAAGCCGGGCCGGCACCCCTTTGGCGTGATCAAACACACGTACTAACCATTCCCCCTGCCCTGGCCCTAGTTTTTAGGTTTGCCCGCCCGGCAGCCTGCCCCGCAAGACGGGCCCACGCCAGCGCATTCCACAGCTTGTGTGTTTGCTGCGCTACTCGTCGAAGCGAGCCCTTCATTGCACCGCGTCCCGCCCCGGCCTCATGGCCGTGTCAAGTCGGGGCGCGGTCCCGTGCCTTGAGCTGAACACGCATTTTCAGAGCCGCTGGCGCGAACGCTTGCTGCCTGGCTGCCAGGTTTATTGCACGTGCACGCACCCGAACTCTCTTTCGAACAGCGCTCCCAGGAAGAATCCATCACTGCTCCCATCCACAAAGGGCACGGCCCCCACAGCGTGCACACCCGCATACACCAGCCATATTTTATGTTGCAACGTCGGCCGCACGGCGGCAGAATAGTAGCGTCGCCCCCTCGCTTGCGCATCCCAAACTATAGTGCACGTTCCCAAAGCCTCCAAAGCCCCGCAGCCAGCTTCCAATTGAAAGCCTGGTGGCTGCAAAAGCCAAAAGTAAGCACGCCCGCGCTCTGCAAGCTCCGCCCGGCGCTGCCGCACAAACCCTGGCAGCGGCGTCGCTCCCCTCGACCCGCCCCCTGTATGCGACCCACACGGCCACGCGCCGGACGTTGCTGCCCGAACATCACACCCTTGTTTTTCGCGCTGCGGCGCACCCCGGCCTCGTGCTGTTATGTGTTAGTGCGCGCGCCTCGACCTGCCCCGTGAGTGCGCGCTGCCGCCGAGCGCCCTAGGTACGCGAAAAAATGCGATGTTCAGTGTGGGTCCAGCAGACGCGCGTCCGCACCCACCCACACCCTCCCACCCACGCGCACGCACCTACTAATGCACACCTCTGGTGCAATCACGAATATGGTTGCGGTTTGCAATAGTCGGCGCCACTCCGTTTGCAGCAACGAATCGGCACGTTCCATCACGCACTAGCCATTGTGTATTGCCGAGTGTCGCCCCTTACTCACCAAACCACGGCACACGTTCCCAGAGCCTCCAGATCCATTTTGCCAAGGACCGCACCGATTTGCACAATTCACGAAACCACAGCGCGTGCGCCGCGCCAAGGCCTCCGGCCCCCCTTAGCCAGCTTCAACCAGTGAAAGTCTGGTGGCTGCAAAAAACAAAAAGTAATATGCGCACCTGTCCGCGCATCACACCAGCCAGCTGGAGAAGCAGGGTTGTTACAAGTAACTGCCGCGTTTAGGCGCCCACCAGGCCGGGTTTGCGCACCAGGGCGCCCCCGGGCGGTATGTGCTCGGCCGAAGCGGACGCAGGCCAGCTGGACGCAAAAAAGCATGGACAGTGCATCCGGTTCGGGCGAGCCACCCTGTGAACGCGCACGGAAGGCGAAGTCAAGCTTGCGTTGTTCAGTGTCCTGTGCCGCTCGCCAGCTGCCATGGCGGCCTCGGGTGGCGACGCGTGGCCGCCGCCGCGGCGTCGTTCGTGAACGCGGCGCGCATCGCAGCCGGCGGCGCTGCGCGGGTGGGGGCTTGCGTCGCAGCTGGCGGCGTGACGGCGGCCATTCGCGTTCCGCGAATGGAGTCATCATGCTGCTGGGGCGGCCGGGCAGCGGGCGCTGCCGGGTGCGAGGGCACGTGCTTTGCATTGGGCGCCACCAGGACGGCCAAGGCAGCCCCCCGCGGCGCAGTGCCGCCGAGGCGGCCGGTTCCATCGCCCGCGGGGCGCGGGCACGCACGCGAGAGATCTCTTTTGAATGGTGCGTGCCGCGACGGAGGGAGAATTCAGCACCGCCCCGCCCCGCAAAGCGCACGCCGCACGCCACGCGCGCACCCGCAAACGCCAGCCATGCGCTGTTGCTGAGCCGGCCGTGTGGCAGGAGTGTAGAAGGGCCAGCCACACGTTTTGGCACGCCATCAGGGGGCCGTGACGGCCCCTCTATAGCCCCAGGCACCCAGCCCCTCACCACACAATCGGCGCACCCCACAATAAGGCGGTTGTGGCGCACCGCACGCGCGGCACGTGCCGGGAGTGTCACGGGCCCGTGGCGGCCCGGGCGGTAACACGTGGGTGGCCTAGCAACCCTATATAGCCAGTTAGGGCTAGGAGGGGCCACAGGACAGGCGGTAAGCCTGGCCTGGTGGCAGCTAGGTGGGCGCGGGGACCGGGCAGTGATGGGGCCGCGCTCTCGAATACCCTTGTATGGACCCGGTTCAGTACTTCTTAAGTGGATGTCACGTTACACTGGATGATCAGTGCCCTTGAGTCTTACCTGCACAAGTTTGAGGAGTGCTGTGCACACCTGCCTGAGCAGGGGGAGAAGGACAAGATCTATCGCGGCCTGCGGGGCGTGAACCCCGAGCTGTACAGGTGGTGCTGCTTGGACCCCCAGGGCAACTGGTGGACGGTATTTGTTGACCTGCACGTTACTCCTCATTCACTCGCTGAACGCACAGGCCGGCAGGAACGCCCGTGGTGGCGAGGCCGGCGAGGGCGGCTCTGGCGGCCACGGCGGTGGCGGCGCCGGTGGTGGCGGCCGCGGCGGCAGCGGCAGCGGCGGCGGCGGCGGCGGCGGCGGCGGTGTCAGGCCGCGTGACAGGGCCTCGCCGCCGCAGGCCCCCTTCAACAAGAAGCTGCGGGCGCAGATGCCCGGCGGCGGCGGCGGTGGCAGCCCCGCCCGGCCCCAGGGTGGCGGGGGCGGCGCCGCTGGAGGTGCGAGCGGCAGCCGTGGCTTTGGCCGCCCGCTGGGCGTGCCCCCCAACATGCACGTGTACAGCATTGCGAACGGCACGTCGGCACGCAGTGCCACGGCCCGCCGGTGGCCGACGCTCGCCCCGTGCCCCAGAAGTAGGGCGATGTGATTCTACCCGACGCATTCGCATTGAGGCGGCGGCGGTCGGTTTCGTGTGCGCCTGCGGTTGCGCGCACACCTGTGCTTTCGTCTCCGCCTGCGCCATTGGCGCGCATGGTGGCGGCGCGGCAGCGGCCGCCCGCCGTTCGTTTTTCGCGCATGGAACGTGCGCGTTTGATGCCTGCCATGTTGAAGGCCTTCAAGCGTGCGATGGCAACGCACCGCCCCGAGGCGGCGCGCAGTAAACCAACTGCCAAGGTTTTTGACCGTGGACCCACCCATATCGGTTTCAGCAAGTCAGTGTTTCACTAAGTTCAGCGCGAGCTGGGGGTGACGTTTGCAGCTGAGCCGTTTGCTGGGTTGGCTGGACACTTGGTGCCGCAGCAGCGGGGCGGTGGCGCCGCCGCTTTCTGGGGTGGGGAGGCCGGCTGTCAGGGGCAGCAAGTGTGGCTCCACCCTCCACCCAAAATGGCAGCCCAGTCGGTTGCCTGGTACCGCGACAGTAAGCAGTGCAGCCCACACTCTGCGGGTGCTTGCATTGTGCTGCCTGCCTGAAAAGGGTTGACTCGGTTGACCCAAGGCATGCGCCTGTTGCACGAGTTTACCAAGGGGCAGTCTGTGGGGACTGACCGTTCTGGCAAAACTGTCCAGGCTCCTTGGGGTTTGAGAGTTTGGTCTGACCCGCCGGCCGTCATTTCGGCTGCGGCGGTGGTGCCGGCTGCGGTGTCGGCGCCGCGAAAGCGGAGCCGCCCCCCGGTGGCTAACACCTCAGTGGGTTTGGTGCTCGAGGGCATAGCGGCCGGTAGGCCTGCCAAGATTGCTCTCGATACGGGTGCCTCCCATTGCTTTGTGCGGTCAGAATGGGCAGACCGTGCGGGGGGTCAGTGTGGCCCCTTGCACTGAAAGCGTCGCCCTTGCTGACGGTTCACGGTGCCCCGGCAACAGCCGCTCCCAAATCAGGTTCCTCTTCAACTGCTGCGACGCCTAAGCGGCAAGGCCGCGTGAAGCAACCAAGCATAGTGCACCTTTTTCCAAGGCCCACCCCCCAGCAGCGCTGCGCCCCCTTTGGCTGCGCGCGGGCCCGTATTCGTGATCAAACACACGCACCAACCATTTCCTGCCGCTGCCCCCAATTACGGTGCTGTCGTCAGTGCGCAGCAGCCACGGCCCCAACCCGCCCCAACAACTGGGCGCAGAGCCAGAAGGGCGAGTGGAGCGAGAGCAGATTGCTGCCGTTTAGCCTGGGTCCACCAATTGCGTGCGCGCACACATGGATGCACCAGTGCTGAACATTGATGCACAAGCGACACAGTGATGAATAATCCAACGGCAGCTTTCTGAGAAATACGCGCTCACATGCGCGGCAGCGCGCCCCATCACACACTGGCCATTTGCCAGCGATTGACCCTATATATGCACAATTCCCAAGTCCCAAGCGCACACGCCCAAAGCATCTAGACGAGCCCTTCAGTCGGCTTCGACCAGTGAAAGTCTGGTGGCTGCGAAAACCAAAAAGTAATACGCACTCGGGCCGATGCATCAGACACAAGCCAGCACCGGGTTCAGTTGGCGTGCGCGCGCCCCTATTTGCCCGCTTGCAGCATTTTGGCGGATGCACGCTGAAGGCAGCGGCGCGCGGAGGAGCTTCTCATGCGTTGAGGTTGTGCGACGTGCGCGCGCGCGACTGCGCGGGAGGCGCCATCCTTACTGGATACTGTGCCGGAGTCATCCAAACTCAAGTTGTGCAGCGCAGTTCACAACGGGCGGGCGCGGGTTGGACCTAGCGCGGCGGGCGGGCGGCGCGGCGCGCTCGGCGCCTGATCAGGTGCGGCGGAGTTGGCGCTCGGACGCCGGGACCAAAATTGAAGGAAAGTATTATAAACGCTCTGGTGGGGCTGCCGCACGCGGAAACCTCCTGTGGCCTGGCGCCGCGCGGGGAATGAGGGAACACACCAGCCCGCGCGGTTGGGGTCGAAGGGCGCCCCGATTCACGGACAACTCCTCGATTACTCGGCCGTAAGGCTGTTTTTACAACCGATTCGCGCCGGCCCTGAGCCCCGTCTGGGCCGTTCTGGCGTGGTACTTGCTGCGCAGCGGGGGCGCCGCCCCCTGCTGCTCGGCGCACCGCGCCCGTTTGCCGCACTGCGCGCCGGCTGAAACGACCAGCTGCGATCACTTGATGCACCGCGGAGCCTGAAACACGACAGCAACTCTTGCCAGCCTGCAGCTTGCAGCCGAGCATACTGCGGCTTGCAGCTTGCAGCGGCGAGCGCGCGGTGCGCAGAGCACGCTGCAGTTCGATCTGCAGCACACGCGCCGTGTGCATTTGTATGCGGCGCAGTGCAGTCTTCAATAGGCATGGGCGGGCCATTGCAAACAGCGGTAATGGTACGCTGGGCATGCACACCGGAACATGCCTGGCCCTTCAGAACCTGCCGTTGAAGGGAAAGGGAGGGGAGCGCTGCTGCACGGACCACCAATCAGAGCAGCGAACACATGGTGTGCTGCCCCATCGCGGCGCTGCTCAAAAAGGGGACTGCCTGGCAGTGGGGTGGCCAATGCCAGAGCCTTTTCGAGGGGTTCAAGAAGGCATTGCCCACTGCACCTGTGCTGTGTTCCCAGATCTGAACACGCCGTTTGAGCTGATCCGCGACGCCTCGGACAGCGCCGTTAACGCCCCAACGCCAACGTTGGGCGGTCCTGCTGCATGACAGACACCCCGTGGCTTTTGAGAGTGCCTAGATGAAGACCCGCAGCACTGGGGAACATGCTCGCCGTGCGTTATCCACGAACTGCGTGCTGAGCGCTGCTATCTGGATGCCACACAGTTCACCCTTCTGACCGATCACAACCCCGGCACGTTTTTTCCAGACTCGGGCTGTGCTGTCGCAGCGGCAGGCGCGTTGGCAGGGGCTGCTCGCGCGCTTCAAGTTCCGCTGGCAGTACATTGAGGGCCGAAGGACTGTTCCGGGCCCCGTGAGCCGTCGGCCCTTTGCGGTGCAGCGGCCTACGGTGGCGCCGCAGCCGCGCCGACGGCTGGGCCCCGGCCCGCGGAACCCCGCGCCAGGCGCGCGCGGCGGAGCCGGTGCTGCTCGATTCGCGCGGCGGCTAGCAAACCGCGCGCGGGGGATATTCGTGCGGCCTGCGCGTAGGATATTCCGCCCGCCCGCGAAAGCGCGCCCCACCAATGGGGCGGGCGCGGCCCCGAGAGCGCCGGCCCACGCACGGTCCAACGAGGAAGGCGCGCGCGCGCGCGCGCGCGCCCCAAAGGTCCGGGCCCCACCCCCCAGCCCAGCCGGGAGCCACCGCTGCGCCCCTGCTAGCGCTTGGTCACTGGAGGCGCCTGACCGCGCCCGCGACGGGTGCACCACCGCGACGGGTGCACCACCGCGGACCCAATGCGCAATCCGGAATTTGGGGAAACATGAAATAGGTGCTGGTTCTAGACTACCGTACAGGTCGCACCACCAAGCCGCCCCCCGCCCCCCGCCACCGACACGAGCACAAGCCCCAGCTGACCAGGCCGCCCGGCTCAATCGTCTCTCCAGCACAGGTGAAACGAGTTCTCGAGCGGGGACGGTATGGGCGGGGACACCCCAGCGCGCGCCCGCACTCGCTCCACACCTCACCGCACCCTACGGGTTCCCGTGGCCGACCGTAAGTTACAGCTGATCTCATCTTCAAGGCGATCGGGCTCTCTGCAGCGGCGCGATGGCCGCCTGGAGGGCCGTGGGCCGCTGGCTGCAAGCAGGGCGTCAGCCCATCCCACCACACCGTGGTAAAAATCCCCCCCTGCCCCGCCCCCCAAGCTGCGCTCCCCACCCACTGCGCTCAACACCCTTCCCTCCCATCCTCCCCACCAACACGCCCGCAGCCGACTGTCCGCCATGGCACCACGCCACGCCGCGCGTGCTGCGCCCTTGTGCGCGGCGCTGCTCGTCGCCTTTGCCCTCCTCGCCACCCCCGCCTCGGGTGAGCATCCGCATCCGCGCGCGCGCGCGCCCCCC
>BDRX01000215.1:7495-34122 GCA_003203535.1 Raphidocelis subcapitata | reverse complement strand
GGACGACTCCTTTGTCTCTATCCCCATCGGCAGCGATGACGCCGATGCCGCCCCCGCCTGCGAGCTCATCGCCACCGCCAAGACCCCCAAGACCAAGCCCCTGACGACCCTCCAGGCCACCTTCCGCGCCCTCAAGCCGGCCAAGAGCTTGCGCGCGCTGTTCCCCGCCAGCACCGCCAACGACAAGAAGACCGACGGCTGCAAGGGTAAGGCCGTCAAGGGCCCCTCCCGCATGCTGTCCCTCCACCACCGCATGAGCGGCCTGCTGCGCCGCGACAAGAGCGGCAAGGACAGCGCCTCCGCCGACACCCCCCTGGACTGCGATGCCGAGGCGGTGGTGGTGGTGGTGCGGCCCGCCAGCGAGGTCAGCCCCGCCGAGGTCAAGGTCCCCCTGAAGAGCAGCGAGCTGGGCCACCGCTTCTCGCGCGCGGTGCTTAGTGTGTTTGTTTGTTTCAACGCCATGCCCGTGTGCTGATGGCCATGTCTGGGTTACCCAATGCAAAGCATCGAGGTGTAACCGTTTTCGGTGGCTGGTGCACTGCGTGGCCAAGGGGCGGCGCCCACGGGATGGGATGCAATGCAGCGGATGCAGCGCCAGCCTTCTCACGGGTGGTGGCGGGCCAGGAACGCTGCAGAAAACCAAGGGAAGAAGGAATCATCGCACGCGAAAACGGGAGACATGCGTTGCGGCAGGCCTGCGGTTGCCGTGTGAACCGCCGCTCAGCCGCGCACCCGGTAGAAAATGACCAGAATGATCGCCAGCAGCAGGAAGGCGCTGGGGGGGGGGGGGAGAGGGGGACAGCGGGGCAAGGAGGATTTTGAGTTGCGGAGGCGTGCGTGTGTGAGGGCTCCATTTCAAAACCCAGGGATGCTGATATTGGCACCCCAGTCACGCCTCAGGCTCCGCCGCCACCCACGGCCCACCCACCCCTGCCTGATTGCGTGCGTGCGCAGCACAGGCGCGAAGCACGCACTGCGCGCCCCCCCACGCCCCACGAAGCACGCGCAGCGCGCCCCCCCCCCCCCACCTGATGCCGAACATGATGATCTTGTTTGCCAGCACGCGCTTGCTCATGGAGGACAGCACGCGCCGCGCCTTGCTGATGTTGTCGTCCGCGCCGTGCAGCGTGTCGCGCGCGCTGACGATCGTCTCCCGCTGCCGCGCCAGGTCGCCGAGGATGCTGACCCCCAGCTCCTCCGTCTCGGCCAGCTGCTGCTTGCCCAGCTGCAGCCGCTCCGTCGTCTTCTGCAGCCGCTCCGTGGACACCAGCATGCGGTCGCGCTGCCCCGCGGCGGTGCTGTAGTAGTCGCCGCCAAGGCCCTGCGGACGGCGGGCGGGCGGGCGGGCGGGCGGCGCGCGGGTTGGCGGGGGGAGCGGGCGTGCGCGGGTCGCCGCGGCGCGAGCAGGGGAAGCCCCAGGGCGGGCCAAGCGAGGCTTTGCTGGCTTTGGTGGGGAGGTGGGGACCCCAGCCTCGAGGCGCCGCGGCTGCCGCAGGCGCGCGCCGGCCCCGCACGCTCCGCGCGGCATCGCTGCGCGCCGCGGCGCCCCGCCCGCCTCACCAGCTCCGCGCGCGCCGCGTCGCTCGCGCCCGCCGTCGCCGCCGCCTGCTTGAGCTGCTCCCTCAGGCTGCCGAGGTCTGCGCGGTACTCCTTGACCTTGGAGGTCAGCCCGCGCGCGCGGTCCGCCGGCAGACTGCGCGCCTCCATGTCCATGCGCTTGATCTGGAGGGGGGGAACGGGGGCGGTGCGCAGGGCGCGTGGGCGGCGGGGCGGCGGTTTGGGGGAGCCTGTTGGCGCGCGGCGCTCGGCGCTCGACGCGCGCGCGCGCTTGCTGCGCGCGCCGCTGCTGCTGCGCCCGCCGCGCCCGCCGCTCGCGCACCACGCTGTCCGCCTCGCGCATGTCGGCCTCAATCTCCGTGGCCTTGGCTCGCCGCGCATCTGCGGCCGGGGGAGGGCGCGGGGCTGGGTCAACAGCGCGGGGCGTGGGGTGCCGGGGCCGAAGGTGCTTCCCCCCGGCTTTCCCCGCTTCCCCCGCCGCCAGGGACCACACCTGTGGGCACGCCGGTTAGAGCGCTTATTTTGCGGCTGATTTCGGTGGACTTGGCGCAGTAGTCGGTCTCGTACTGGTGGAACAGCGCCGTGGGGTCGTCCATCGCGGCCCAGCTGCCCGGGGATCGGCCTGTAAACGGCCTGCGAGCTCAGACGAGAGCGTGGGGAGGGCGCCCGATCGCGCACGCGCGCTGCGGGGGCCGAGGCGCGGTCGGGGAGGTCAAGACCAGGCCTCTGGGAGGTGCGCGAGGGGCGAAACGGCGTGCTGGGGCCGCGGGACAAGTGTTTGACGCGCTGCCGTGCGCCGGGAAGACCCGCCGCGCGGGGGGCGAGAGCGTGGGCGCAGCTGCCCGCCGCCGCCGTGGCGCGTGCGCCGTGCTGGCGCCGGCCGCGCGCTCTCCGGGCGGGGCGCAAGGGACGCGTGGCCCACTGCAGCGCCCACCGATCGCCGCCCTGTGGCAGGCCGGCATGGCGCCCAAGCGTGGCGGCGGCGGCGGCCGGGGCCGGGGGCGCGGGCGCCGCGGCGGCGCGGGTGCGGGCGGTGCGGCGGCCGCTGGCGACGGCGCCCCGTCCTGGCGGCGGCCCGCGGGCGGCCTCAGCGCGGCGTCCAAGAAGGAGTACCTCCAGTGGAAGCGGCGCCAAAAGGCGGAGCGCGCGGAGGAGGAGGCGGCGGAGGAGGGCGCGGAGCGTGCCGCCCTGGAGGGGGGCAGCGTCCCCGCGGGGCCCAGCCGAGGCGGCGGCGCTCACGAGGGCCGCGGCAGCGCGGCCGAGGGCAGCGGCAGCAGCAGCGGCGACGACGGCAGCGGCAGCGGCGACGACAGTGGCAGCGGCGACGCCAGCGACGCCAGCGACGCCAGCGGCAGCGGCGGCAGCGGCGCAGAGCGCGGAGCGGCGGCGCCAGCGTCGGCCCAGCAGCGCGCCCGCGCCGCCGACGCGGCCGCGGCGCGCGAGCACGCCGCCGACGCGCGCAACACGCCGCCGTCTGCCGCCGACATGGAGGCGCCGCTGCAGTACCGGCCGCTCGAGGCGGTCGGGGCGGCGTCACCCGGTGACGGCAGGGACGGCGGCCGCGCGGCCCCCGCGGCGCGCATGGTGCGGCTGAGCGAGGCGGAGGTCAACCAGACGGAGGAGGGCGCGAGCCTGGGCATGCCCACGCGGCCGGCCTGGCAGGTGGGTGGGCTGGAGCGGAGGGGGAGCGGGGCGAACGTTTGCATGGCGCGCCTGCACGCGCAGCGCCTGCATGCGCGGCGTCCCTGGCACCGCACCCGCGCCGCCGCACCGGGCCCGCTCGCTGCACCATCCCCTCCTCTGCCCTCTCCCCCCCCCCCCCCCCCCCCCCCCCCGACCCGTGCAGGGCGTGGTGCGGTCAGCAGAGCAGCTGAACCAACTCGAGGAGGCCGAGTTTGAGGCGTGGCGCGACGGCCTCGAGCGCCGCTTCGGCGCGCGCGGCGCGGGGCGCCTGAGCTTTTACGAGACGCGCCTCGAGTTCTGGCGGCAGCTGTGGCGCACGCTGGAGATGAGCGACGCCGTCGTCATCATAGTGGACGCGCGGTGGGGGTGGGGTGGGGGCTTTGGGGTGGTATTGAGATTGGGAGTGGGAGGGCGTGCGTTGGGGCCGGAGCGGCGATCGAGCGCCCACAAATGCAGGGGGCGACAGCAGAGTCTGGCCATGCGCCCGAGGCCAGGCCTCCCGCTGGCTGGCTGCATGGCACGCAGAAGCGCTCCCCGAAACCGCTGCCGCCGCCCCCCCCCCCACCGCAGCAACCCGCTGCTGCACTTTCCCGAGGCCCTCTACCGCCACGCCGGCCGCGCCCTGGGCCGCCCCCTGCTGCTGCTGCTCAACAAAAGCGACCTCGTCCCGCCCGCCGCCTCGGCCGCGTGGGCGGCCTGGTTCGAGGGCAGGTACCCGGGGCTGCGCGCGCTGCCGGTGTCGGCGGCGCCGGGGTCGGCGGCCGCGACGCAGCGCGCGGTGCTGGGGGCCCTGCTGGAGTTAAGGATTGAGCGGGGCGGGCAGCAGGCGCGCATTGGGGACGTCGTGGGCCTGAGCCTGGGTGCGTGGGCTGCGGCGGGAGATTGGGGTCGTTGGGGGGCCTTCGTTGGTGACTCATGAGGGGGCCAGCTGGCCAGGAGGCTGCGGTTTTTTCTCGCCCCACGCCTGCCTGTCTGCCTGCAAGCTGGTTCAACCAAGCAACCCCAAACAAGCTAAAACCGCAACAAAACAATGTGCAACTTGGCAGACGAGCTCATCTCCGAATCGCTGCGACGCAACACCCACGCCAAGCGGCGGATCATCGGGGCCGCGCGCGCCGGCACGGGCGGCGCCGCGCCCGGCGACGGAGGCAGCGAGGGCGAGGGCGAGTGGAGCATCAAGGGCACAAAGGCGGCGCGCAAGGACGCGCAGCGCAGGAAGCGGCGCGCGCGGCGCGGCGGGCACGGCCGGGGCGGTGCCGGCGCGGACGGCGACGGGGACGACGCCAGCGGCGGCGAGAGCGACGAGGGCGGGGAGGGGAGTGAGCAGGAGGCAGAGGAGGAGGGGGAGGAGGAGGAGGAGGAGGAGGAGGAGCGCCTGCTGCGGGAGGGCGTGGAGGCGCTGACACTCGAGGGCCGCCTCGCGAGCCTCACAGACGCGAGCCTCACGCGAGCCTCGGGGGCCGGCAGCGGCGCCGCTGCTGCGCTGGCCGCGGCGGCCGCGGCGGCCCCTGTGTGCTGCGGGCTTGTGGGGGAGCCGAATGTTGGGAAGAGCTCCACCCTCAACGCTCTGCTCGGCAGCCATCGCGTGGCGGTGTCCAGCCACCCCGGCCGTACAAAACACTATCAGACACACTACCTCGCCCGCCGCTTGTCCGCCGCTTTTTTGCTGTGCGATTGCCCTGGACTCGTCTTCCCCAGGCTGGACGTGTCGCTGCCCATGCAGGTGAGCGCGCTTGCGCGCAGGTTTGCGTTTGTTTGGGCTTGCGGGCGCGCGTCCCAAGCCGGCTTTCCCCGGGGCAGCAGGGCACCTGCCAACTGCGCGCACACGCACGCGAGCGCGCCGCTGCAGCGCGCGACCAAAGCCCTCTCCCAACGCCCCCCTTTGCGCAGGTGCTGTTTGGCTCCTTCCCCATCGCCCACTGCCGTGACCCCTACAGCGTTGTGCGCTACATGGCAGAGCGCATCTGGCCGCGCCTGCAGGACTCGCTGCGCCTCGCGCCGCGCGGCGCGCAGTCCGAGGCAGGCCGCGCGCATCCCGAGGCGGGCCGCAGCGGCGAGGGGGCCGGGGCCGGGGAGTGGACGCCGCTCGCGCTGTGCGAGGCGCTGTGCGAACGCCACAACTGGCGTTCGCGGCGGGGCGGCCGGCTGGACGTTTACCGCGCGGCCAACTGGCTGCTGCGCGGCGCGCTGGCGGGGCGCGACGGCCTTGTGCTCGCCTTCCTGCCGCCCGCCGCGGGCGGCGGCTGCAGCGGGGCCGCGAGCGCGGCGCACGAGTGATAGTGAGTGTTTTTCCCTGCGTGCGCTGATGCGTGGAGTGCTGCCGCTGCTGCTGCTCGCTGGGAGGTTTCAGGCCGAGCGTTTGCAGTTGGCATGGCCAGGTGTAACCGCTGGGAGCATATCCAGCAGCGGCCCGCGCCCGCGGGCCTCGTGGCTTGCATCGGCACAGCGCATTTACATCCGCGCAGACTCTCGTTTACTTCGACAGCGCCGCAAGGCAGCCGCGGTCACATTACAAAATCGTCGTCATCCAAGCCGCCGCCGCCGCCGCCGCCGCCGCCGCCCGCCCCGCCGCCGCCCGCCGCGTACCCCGCCCTGAGCAGCTCGTCCGCGCGCTGCAGGTCCGCGTTGCCGCGCGCGTACGCCGACTTGCGCTGCCGCCCGCCGGCCGCGCCCTCTGCCGCCATCATCGCCTCCGCGCGCTCAAGGTAAGCGTCCGGCGGCGGCGCGCGCGCCGCCGCGCCCAGCACCGACGCGGCCTTGCCGGGGTCGTGCAGCTGCAGGTTGAGCAGCTCCTGCTGCCGCCCGGCGGCGGCGGCGGCGTCCGCCCCCGCGCCCGCGCCCGCGGGCGGCGCGTCGAGCGCCCACAGCACCAGCCCGCCCGCGCCGCCGCCGTCGGTTTCCATTGCGTCCGCCCCCGGCTGCCCCGGCGCCTGCTGGTCCCTGGCGGCCTGGCCCAGCACCGCCCTGAACACGTGCCGCGCCGCGCCCGCATCAAAGTCCAGCTCATCGCCGGCGCCGCCGCCGCCGCCGCCGCCGCCGCCGCCGCCGGCCTCTGCCGCTCCGCCGCCCGCACCCGCCCCGGGCGGGCCCGGCAGCGACGCGTCGTCGGCGGCGACGACCACCGGCGGCGCGAGGAAGGGGTTGGCGTTGGCCGCCGCCGCGCCCGCCCCCTTGCCCGCCGCGCCCTCGCCGCCGTTGGCGCCGCCGTTGGCCGCCGTCGCCAGGCGCTGGTGCAGCTTCACGAGCGCCGCCTCTGCGCGCTGCTTGCCGGCCAGCACGGCCTGCCGCTGCCGCTGCGCGTCGGTCTCGTGCCCCTGGAACGCGGGCGTGTGCTGGTACGTGTGCGCGTCGGGGAAGGCGGGCAGGTGGCCCGGGATGTGCGCCGGGTGGGGCTCGTGGCGGTCCAAAAAGGTCGGCGCGCTGGGCGCCTGCTGCAGCACGGGGTAGCGCGCCGCCGCGTGCGCAAACGGAACGCCGCCGGACTGCTTGGGCGGTTGGTGGTGGGGGGGGGGGCGGGCGTTGGAGGAGGGTGCAGCGCGGCGCGGGCTGCTTGTGGCCCGGCAGGCTGTTGCGCTGGGCACGTGCGCCTCGACACGCGCGACTGCGCCAGCATCCCGTGGGCTTTAGGGCGCCGCTCGACCCTCCCTGCCCCCCAGCAGGGCGCAGGCCCAGCGGCCCGCGGGGAGCGCAGCCGGCCGCGTGTACACACATGCGCATGCGCGGGCGGCGCGCCCCGGGCGCCGGCCCCCCACCCCCACCCCCCACCTTGACCACCAGCCCCGCAAAGGTGTTGAGCTCCTCCGGCGTCACCCCCAGGTCCTCCAACGCCAGCAGCGCGTCGAGGCTGTTGGCCTGCGTGCGCCCCGCCAGCTCGGCGTACTCGTGCGCGCCGGCGCACACGTTGGCGAGGTAGCGCTGCAGCAGGTCGGCGAGGATGTCGAGCGCCGAGTCGTGGGCGGCGTCAAAGCCGGAGAGCTCGGCGATCTGCGCCGCCGCCGCGCGCGCGAGCGCGCGAGAGTAGTCCGCGGCAGACATCCGGAGGGGGGAGGGGCGCGCCCGGCTGCGGGCGCGGGCCCGCGGCCGCGGGGGCCTTGCGGCCGCGGCCGCGCGGCCGGCGAGGCGCTGCGCCGCGGTGGCGGCCGCGGCCGGGGCCGCCCGCAGGCGCGCGCGCGGTGCCGCTCGTTGGCCCCCGCTGCTGCCGGCGCGGCCCTTTCAGGTGGATGGGTCGGGACTGCCCGCACGCGATCCCGCCGCTGGCAGTGCTGCGCCGGGCGGGACGGAGCGCCGGTTGGCGGCGCCGCGCGCGCGGTGATCTGGGGGGTCGACGCGCGAGCGCGCCGGTTGGCCTGACACGAGCCGGGTGCAACGTCACAGCGCGCCACTGGGCAATGTTCGTGCTCTGCTCACTGCCAGGCTGGCGGGAGGGCTATAAGCGAGCGGCCAGCTGGTGCAGTGCGAAGCCGGCGGGAAGCTGGCATGGAGAGGCGGGTTTTGTGTATGGGTGGGGTTTCAAATTGGCTTCAAACCTCGCCAGCCTGTCGGACCCGTTTCTGCAGTGCCGCGAGCCCCGCAACCACGCCAAGAGCGCGGAGCTTTTGGCTGCACAGCTGTGGTGCACCCGCCGCTGGGGTCTACCACCCCCCCTTGGTGTTGCTTCCGGAGGGCGCCCTATTCA
This sequence comes from Raphidocelis subcapitata, assembly GCA_003203535.1. Taxonomy (NCBI): domain Eukaryota; kingdom Viridiplantae; phylum Chlorophyta; class Chlorophyceae; order Sphaeropleales; family Selenastraceae; genus Raphidocelis; species Raphidocelis subcapitata. Next base: position 26,207 of record BDRX01000215.1, on the reverse strand, counting down.
AGTGTCCATTTCACCCATGGGCTCCCCGCGGCCCTAGCGGCTTCGCCCGGGCCGCGGCCCGCGGGACAGCCGGCAAGCTCCCAAAATGACGCCCCACCGCTGGGCGGACGACGAGGAGGAGGAGCCGACGTGAGTGGGGAACCGCCCGCAGCGGCGGACGGGCCAGCAGTGGGCGTCGGGGGGCGCGGCGCCAGCTAGCGCGGCGACGCCGCGGGCGGGCGGGGCGCCGCTGCGCCTCGCGCGGTCGCGCTGCGCCCTGCCGTAAGGCTGCTTCCGTGGGTTGGGAGCCATGTGCCAGCCGGGGGGGGCGGGCCGCGCGGCAGCACGGGCGGCGGCAGCTGGAACGAATGCGCCCCGCCCCGCACCTGCCGTCCCGCAGTGGGCTCTGGGGCTGGGTGGCGCGCCTGCCGCTCGGCGCGCTCGCCGGGTGCGCGCTGTATGTGCCCGGCGTCGTGCTGTGGGCGGTGTTTGCCATCCGCACCAAGGACAACACGGCCGCCTTTTTCAACTCGGTGGCGCCCGTTTCGTCCTCCATCCTCGACGCCGCCACCAACGCGGTGCTCACCACGCTGATCACGCTGGTGGCGGGCTGCTCCCTCATCTTCGCGTGCGCGCTGGCGCTGGCGTTCGCGCGGACGGCGCAGACGCGCGGCAGCAAGACGGACTCGTGCTGCCCCTGCGGTGAGCGGCGCGCCGCCGCCGGGGGGGGGGGGGGGGGGGGGGGGGGGGGGGGCGGCGGCCGGGGCGGCGCAGCTGGGGCGGCGGGGCGGGGCCGGGTGGCGCGGGTGGCGCCCGTGCGGTGTTTGGCGGTGCCTGGCCGGTCGGGCTGTGCCGGCGGCAGCCGCGCAGCAGCAGCGGGCAGCGCCCAGCTGAGAACACTAGCTGCACCACGGCCTGCGCCCCCCTCCCCGACACGTGCCTTGCCCACCCCAAAAAACGCACCCCCAGCCAACTCCACGCCCAGCAGCTACTACCTCTACTCAATCTTCAACCTGGGCTTCAACACCATCATATTCCTGGTCAACCTGGCCATCGTGTTCCTGCTCATGGGGGCGTTCATGTGGCTCGTGGTCGCGTACGCCGCGAACCAGGCCATCCGCTACGGCGTGCGCGACGCGGCCAGCCTCGGCACCTCGCCGCTCGCGCAGCTGGCCAACGCGACGCGCAACCTCACCACCGTGGTCACCCTGTACGAGCGCCAGATCTCCGCCGCTCCGAGCTGCATCACCAACAGCAGCTGGCTGTCCACGCTCAACCGCAGCGTCAACGGCATCCTGCGGCACCCCGACGACGAGAGCCTGCAGTCCACTGTGCTGTGCCCCTACACCTGCCTCAACCTGGGGTCGTTTGCCACGCTGTTCAAGCTGCCATACAACTGCATATGTGAGCAGGAGAAGCTCATGACCATGGAGCTCACCAGCGCCGTCATATACACGGTGTGGGGGGGGGGGGCTGCGTGGTACGGGGCTTTGGGGGGCTGCACGGCTGGGGGGGGGGCGTGTTGGGACTGGGAGGGTTGCGGCGCGCGTGCCAGGGGGCGGATCGCTCTGCGCGTGCAACTGCGAGAGTGCCAACGCTCACCATCGCCCCGGCCCCCCCTGCCGCTCGCCCCTCCGCCCCGCAGGACGCCGGCGTTGCCCTGGGAGGCCTCATCCTGATTTACTTTGGCTGCTGCATGCTGCACGCCAACCTCACGGCGCAGTTTGTCCACGCCCGAAAGGACTTTTTGGAGTCTGTCGCGGCGCGGCGCCGGCGGCGCGGCTTTGGCGGCAGCAGCAGCGGCGGCGGCGTCAGCGACGACCCCGAGGACGGCCGCGGCGGCGGCGGCGGCGGCGGCGGCGGCAGCAGCGCGAAGAGCAGCGCCTATGCCGCGTCGGATGCCGGCGCGCGCGACCAGGGGCGCCACCGCCGCACCGGCAGCGGCGCGGCGCGCAGCGGCGGCTCGTCGCGGCGGCAGGTCGCGCCGCAGGGCTATGGCGGCGGCGGCGACGAGGGGGACGGCGCGCCGGCGGCGGGCCCGCCCGCGCCGCGCCCGCAGGCGGTGGAGCGGTACGGGGCGGCGGCGGCGGCGGGCGGCGGCGCCGCGGGGGAGCTTGCGCGCTCGTCGGCGCCCGTGCACAGCAGTGCGCGGGCGCGCGGCGGCGGCGGCGCGGGCGGGGGCGACGACGACGCGAGGCGCGAATTGGCGACGCGCGTCAGCAGCGAGCGCGGCCCGGGGCTCGGCGCGCTCGCCGCCCGCCCCCTGCACCGCCCTCAGGCGAGCAGCGGCAGCGGCGGCGCAAGCCCCGGGGCGGCGGGCCCCGACGCTGCGCCGTGGCTGACGGGCCCCGATGCGGCGCTGCTGCGGGGGCTGGAGGACGGCGGCCAGCCGCAGGCGCCGCGCCACGCGCCGGCGGGCAGCGCCGGCTCTGCCCGCGACATCCTGATGGGCAAGGTGGCCCTAGAGGGCGCGGCCAGCTACGGCGCGGCCGCGGCCGCGGCGGCGGCCGCGCGCGCGGCGCACCGCACCGCGGCCAGCGCGAGCGCGAGCGCGGCGTCGTCGCTCGCGGCGCGCCACACGCCGAGCAGCAGCCAGGAGTCGGTTTCGCCGGACAGCCCCGCACCTGGGGGGGCCGTCGGCGGCGGCGGCCACGTGCTCGTCGCGGTGGCCGAAGCGACGCCTGCGCGCGCAGCAGCAGCAGCAGCAGCAGCGGCGGCGGCGGCACCCAGCGGCAATGGTGGCGGTGGCGGCGGCAGCGCCGCGCCGTGGCGGCACCGCACGTCCGCCAGCGGCCGGTGGCAGACAGTGGAGGGCCTGGAGGAGGGGCAGACGGGCTGGCCAGTAGCCAGCGGCGCGATCGCAGCCCCCGCGCTGCCGGCGGCGGCGGCCGCGCTCGCCGACCCGAGCCCCAGCCCGTCGCCGCTCGGCCTCGCCAGCAGCGCCTCCAGCCCCTGGCGCCCCCCGAGCGCCTCCACCCGCCCGGCCGCCGCCGACCTCGAGCCGCCGCGCTCCGCGCCGCGCCCCGCGCCGCGCGGCGCCGCCGCGGCGCCGCCGCGGCACCAGCACAGCCTGTCGGCCAGCCTGCCCATTGGCGGCGCCCTCAGCGAGTGGGCAGAGGTCCACGACCCCGCGCCCCCCTACTCGCCGAATTACTACGGCGGCCCCGGCCCCCAGCCCCCCTCCGGCGGGGCCACGCCGCACACGCCGCCGGGCAGCGCGGGGCTGGGCGGCGGGGGCATGCCGTCCGTGCTCGAGTCTGGCGGCAGCACCGCGAGCAGCGACACGCGGCGGCCGGGCAGCAGCGACCAGCTGCACGCCGGGCTGCCGATGTCGCCGGCGGGGGGCGGCGGCATGGACCGGCTGCGCACCAGCTACCGCAGCAGCATGCGCAAGGTGCGAGGGGCGGGGGTGCGGCGGGTCTGGGGTCTGGGGCCTGGGCCTGGGGTGCCTTTTCGCAAGCGCCTGCAGGCCGCCCTGTCCAGAGCGCACAACCCAGCCGGCGTCGAGGCCCTGATGTGATGAGCGATGTCTGATGAACGACAAAGCTGATGCCAACGCCCGATCCAACGCCCAAAACCACCGCAGGGCCTGGTGGCGCACGATCAGTACAAGCAGCGGCAGCAGCAGCACCTGCAGAGGCGGCCCGCCACCGCAGACGGCCAGGTGGCGCCGCCGCCGACGGCCGCCCAGCAGCAGCAGCAACAGCAGCAGGGGGGGCAGGGCCAGCAGGGGCAGGAGCAGGGCCAGCAGGAGCAGGGACGGGGCCAGCAGCAGCCGGACCCGCGGTTGGAGCTTTTCAGGAGGTACAGGAACCGCGTCCCCGCAATCTGAGGACGGGAAGGAAAAGAACGGACGGAGGAAGACACTGCGCGCGGGCGCGCGCTGCGCAAGAACGACCCCTGGCGCGCCGTGGCCGGCCGCGCTTCGCCCCGCAAAACAGACCCTGCAGCATGCGCCCCTTGCACGCATGCGCCAAGATCCACCTTTCATGTACCGCTCTCTTCCCTCGACACCACCACCCATTTTATCGGTTTCGTAATCACTACCTGCGCCGGCGTGTGTGTCTCCGTGCTCCGATGCGTGACGCGTGCGTGCCCGGTGGCGCGCCCAACATCTCCCCCCCAAAACGTGGCGGCAGCGGCGGCGGCGCGAGGCCGGCCCGCAACGCACAGTAAGGCATCAGTGCTGATCAGCGGAGCCACCAGGGACAACAGGCGGAGGGCCTCAAAAGTGCAGTGGGATGGCAAAGGGGCTGGGCGCGCAGAAAACTCGATTGGCGTCGCGCAGAGCCGGTCCAACTTGCGGGCCTGCCAGCAGGCGGCGGCCCAGCGGCCGGTGCGCGCCTGGCGTGCGGGCGCACGGAATGGGCTTGGCAGGCGTGGGTCCTCCGATGACAGCAGTCTCTAAGATTTCAGCGAACGCTGCTCGCAAGCCGCCCTCGCTGGGAGGGAGACCGCAGTCCTCCACTCTTTGTCGCAGCTGAGAGCGCGAGCCAGCCTCCCTTGGCCCGCGCACGCGTGCCAGGAAAGCGAAAAGCTCGTGCATTGGCCTCTCGGCATCAGGCGAGCCAGCAGGCGCCGGGATGCAGACGATCTCGAGCGTCCGGGGGCTTGGCAGTGCGAGGTGGGCGTGGGAGCACGCTTCGGCGGGTGGAACACGGCCGGGGACGCCAATGCAGGCTGCGCTGGGGGACCGCGGAGGGCTTGCGCGTGTACGCTGCTGCTGCAGGAGCGGCGCCGCCGCCGCGCGGCCACCACCGACCCCCCCAAAGCCGCCGCCCGCCGCCCTTCCGCCGCCACAGCAGGGCCCTCGCCCGCCGCCCGGCAGCCCTCGCCGGCCGCCCCGCCGGCCGCATCAGCGGCGCCCCCGCCGCGAGCAGCAGCCCGGCCGCGCGCGCCGCCGGCCCCAGCAGCAGCAGCAGCGGCAGCAGCAGCAGCAGCGGCCGCGGCCGGCCCGGCCGCGCACGCCTCGTGGTGCGCGCCGCGGATGACCGCCAGCCGGGCGCCGGCAAGGGTGCCGAGCTCAGCAGCCGCTTCAACCCCGTCTATCTCGGCATCTTTGGTGGGCGCAACGGGGCGGCGAGGGGCCCGGCACGGCGGCGTGCCAGCCGATGGGTGTAGGCGCTCGCCGGCCACTGCTGCCCGCATTCGCCCGCACGGCTGACACACGCAGCGCCCCATGGCCACCCACGCGGCCGCCCGCGCACACAGCCGGGCTCGCCCTCACAACCCTGCTCAGTGCTCGCCCCTCCCAAACCGGGCGCCGCCCCCTCCCCTCCCCTCCCCTCCCCCCCACCCGCCCTCCAGGCGTGTACGCCGGCCTGCTGCTGCTGCGCAACCCCTACATTTACGCAGTGCTGACCGTGCTGACCGTGCTGCCCCAGAACTCAAACGTGACGTCCCTGAACAACCTGGTGCTCCTGTTCTACGAGAGCGGCCTGTTCATGAACTTTGCAGAGGCGGTGACGTGCGTGCGGCTGGTGACGTGGCTGTCGATGGCATTCATGGTCATCAGCTTTGCGCTCTTCAACTGAGAGCGGGGCGCCGTCGAAGCAAACTGAGCGGGGGGCCGGTTGCGCTCGCCGCGCGGCGCTGCAGGCTTGGCCGCGTGCGGGCTTGGCATGCGCCGGGACGGCTGGCTGGCGTTTCTTCACCCCCTCACGGCTGTGGGTTTTGGGCGAGCTGATGTAATGAAGAGCTGATTGGCGGCAACGGCTGAGCTGTTTCGGGGTGTGGCCAGCAGGCAGGGGTGCACATGCGCCAGTCCAGACCAGCGGGGCGCGCGAGCAGGCGCGCCGCTGCTGCACGCACGGCATCCGACCCGCCCGGCTTAGGCCTGCACACGGCCTGCACACCTCCCTGACCCCAACCCGACCCCGTCCCAGCCCAAGCCAGCCCTTCAGCCCCTCTGAGCCCAGAACAGGGGGTTTCAGCGCAGGAGGATAACAAGCACGGGTGCAAGCATCTCTGCGGGTCGGGTCGGCGGGCGCAGGCCAGGCCGCGCCGCGGCTGCCAGCGCGCCCGCTTTGACCTCGCCCGCGCGGCCGCGCCGGCAAGCTACGGGCAGTTTAGATGCCCAGCTTGGTGCGGCGCCAGTGGCGGCGCTTGGCGTTGTAGCGGATCTTGTTGTCTGTTTTGTGCGCGGGGGCAGGTGTTGGTGCTTGGGAGGGGGGTGCAGGTGTTGGCCTGCGACAGGTGTTGCAAACGACCAGCAGGGAGCCCTCTGACAAAGAGGCGCCGCAGCAGCACTGCCGCAGCTGTGCTGCACTCCCACCGCGCTCCCTAGCTGCACACGCTGCACGGTTCTCAAAAACAATCACGCGTGCACCTCCGCACACGCGCGCCTCCGCAACTCACCGGTGCGGAACCGGATCCAGTGAGGGATGGGGCGGTTCTGCGGGGGTGGGGGTGGGGGGCGGCGGGGAGCGGCGGTCGGAGAGCGGCTTGCCGGGCAGCGCGCAGCGCGCCAGATCGCGCAGCCCCGCGGCGCCTGGCGCGCGCAGCCGGCGCCTGCTCGCCGCCGTTGCAACCACAGTCACCACACGCGCGCTCTTCTGTCTGCGCCGACTGCGGGCCGGTGCGCGCGGCGCGGCAACGGCGGCGGCGGCGGCGGCGGCAGCGCAGCGCGCCGGGGCCTCCGTTCGCGCTCCCCAGGCCGCGCCGCGGGCCTCGCCCGCGCCCAACGGCGCGCAAACGAGCTCCAGCCGCCTCACACCTGCTTGGCCTTCTTGCCGAGCACGCGCTTGATGCGCAGGCTCTTGTGGGACGGCATTGCGGCTGGTGGGCGGAGGCTCCGCCGCTGTGGCCGCTGCTCCGGGTAACGTGGAAAAGAACGAAGCGCGCGCGGCGGGGCCGTTTTGTCCCGCGCGCGCGGGCTCCGGTCGCCAGCAGCCAGGCGGTCGCTGGCCCAGGAGCTGGCCCGAGAGGCGAGCCGGCTCCCCCTGCACTCAACGGCGTCCAAGCAAATCGGGGATCATTTCGCGGGCGAACGCGGGCCCGTTGCGCCCTTTCCTGATCTGTGCTGGAGGTCTCTCGGGCAACCGTACCTCTCTGGGCCGCGCACATTGGCGCGTCCCGAAGCCAGCGACCAGGTGCGACACCGCTGGGAGCGGCAGGCAGCGCGCGGGCGACCCTGCGGCGCGCCGCCCCGCCGCGGCGACGCAGCGCCGCCAGGGCGGCGGGGGGCGGCGTCGAAACAGTTGGCGTGCCGCCGCGGCCGCCGCTCGCCGCGCGGCCGGCATGCGGCGATATGCTTTCGCGAGCCCGCGTCGCCGAGCCTGCGCATGCACCGCTCACCCGCGCGCCCGCGCCGCACGCATGCGCAGACAGCGCCGCCGCCGAGGCGCGGCGCGGCCGCCCGGCGCCATGGGGAACAACCTCAGCGCGTTGCACTCCGCGGCGATGGAGGGGGACGTCCACAAGCTGCGCGTGGCGGTGCAGGAGCAGCCGCAGCGCATCAACGAGGCGGAGCCCTCGCAGGCAAGCCGGGGCCCGCCGCGTGACATGCGTGCCCACCCCCGCCCGCGCCCGACGCCCCGCGCAGCTGCCCTCTCGCCCGCCGCCGCCGGCCCGGCCCCACGCCGCGCCGCGCCGCGCGCCCGCACCACCCGCAGGGCTGGACCCCCGCCCACATCGTCGCCGCCAAGGGCTACGACGTGATGCTGCGCGAGCTGGCCGCGCGCGGCGCGGAGCTCAACGCGCCCGACAAGGACGGCCGCACGCCGCTGCACCTCGCCGCCGGCGCGGGGCACCTCCAGGTGGTGCAGGACCTGCTGGCCCGCAGGGCGGACGCGGGGCTGAGGGACAGGGAGGGGCACCTCGCGCTGGACCTGGCTGTCGCGGGGCAGCACGGCGCGGTCGCGGCGGTGCTGCAGCGCGCGACGCCCGCGGCCGCGCTGGCCGCGGGGCCGCCGCCCGCCGCGGCCGCGGCCGCGGGCGGCGGCGGGTTTGGCTACCCCAGCGTGCCGCCGCCGGGCGGCGCGGCGGGGCCGGTGAGCCTCAACCTGCCGTCGGCGCCGCCCGCGCCGCCCGGCGGCGGCGGCGCAAGCGCGCCGGGCGCGCCGCCGGGCTACCTTGACTACCTCCATGGGGGTGCCGGCATTAGCAGCCCGGGGATGTACCCCGCCCCGGCCTACGACGCCGGCTACGCGCCCGCGGGCGCCGCCGCGCCGGGCGCGCCGGGCGCGCCGGCGCCTGGCGCGGGGGGCGGCGGGGCCGGGTACCCGGCCTTCAGCGCGCCGGGCGCGGCGGGCGGCGGCTACGCGGGGCCCGCGCAGGGCGCGCTGCCGACGTGGCCGCCGCGGCAGCAGCAGCAGCAGCAGGGCGGCGGCGGCGGCGGCCCGCCGCCGCCGCCGCCGCCGGCGGCGCCGCAGGGGCCGCCGCCGGTGCTTTCGCGGGTGGCAGAGGCTGACGAGGACGACGACTGGGGCCAGCCCTCCATATCAACAGACTGGGGCAGCAGCCGCCCCGCCGACGGCGCCGGCGGCGCCCCCGTTGGCCCCGCCGTCGCGTCCGGGCTCCCCTCGTACGGGACGGGCCCGCCCCCGCCGCCGCCGCCGGGCTTCGGGCAGCCGCCGCCGGGGGGCCAGCTCGACATGGACGCGCAGGCCGCGGCGGCCGAGGCGGCGCGCGCGCGCCTCGACAAGCTCACCATCGTGTCCAAGGCGGCCGGCGCGATCGGCGGCGCGATCGGCGGCGCCGCGGTGGCGGGCGCGAAGCACCTCCTCGGCGGCCTCCTAAACGGCGCCCGCGGCGGCGGCGGCGGCGGCGGCGGCGGCGGCGGCGGCGGCGGCGGGCCTCAGGCCCCGCAAATAATGCGCCCCGGCGGCGGCGGGTCGGCGTCGTCCGGCAGCAGCGGCCCAGTGCTGTCTGGCAGCTCGGGGGCGGCGCGGCACTACACCTACGAAGAGCTCTTCAAGGCCACGCAGGCGCGCCCCTGGGCTCGCTTTTCAAAAGGGTCGCGGTGTGTTTGCGTGCTTGGCTTTGCCTTTTTCAGGCACCGACGCCAGCCCAGCCCAGCCGTCTGCCGCTGCACCCACCAAGATCCAGACACAACCCCACACAAACAGCGCCGGCCGCAAGCTGACCGCGCACCGCGCCCCGCCCCCTTCCAAACGCCCGCAGGGCTTCAGCGAGGCCAACAAGCTGGGCGCCGGCGGGTACGGCCCCGTGTACAGGGGCGTGCTGGACGGGGTGCCGGTGGCGGTCAAGTGCCTGGACACGTCAGAGGGCGCGATGCAGGTGCGGGCGGGCGCCTGGGGGCCCACTCTGGGCGGGGGGCCGCCCCCTGCAGCGCCGGTCGACCCCTGCGCGCCGCACTGTACGGCAAACCCCCCTCCCCGCCACCACTGCAAACACCCGGTGCCGCCAACACGCCCCCCTCCAAAAGAAGTCCCCCCTTCCCCGCAACAACACACCCTACCCCCCTTCCCCCGCCCTCCACACCACACACACACACCCCATACCCCCCCCCCCCACCCAAAAAAGGGTGAGCGCGAGTTCCTGCAGGAGGCCTCCATCCTGGGCCGCCTGCACCACCCCCACATCGTGCTGCTCATAGGGCTGTGCCCCTCCTGCTGCATGCTGGTCTACGAGCTGCTGGACCACGGCAGCCTGGAGGAGCACGTGCTGGGAGGGGGGCGCGGGGACCTGCAGTGGCAGGTGGGGGGGCGGAGGGGGTGGGGTGGGTGGGTGGGGGTGGGGGGGTGGGTGGGTGGGGGGCTGCAGCAGCGCCGCAGGGGGCTTGGGCCCCCCCCCACCCCCCCCCCCCCCCCCCCGGCGCACCAACCCGATACGCTGCAAACACCCCCCCCCATAGGACCGCGTGCGCATCACCGCTGAGATCGCCAGCGCGCTGCTGTTCCTCCACTCTGCCCCCGAACCCATCATCCACCTCGACCTCAAGCCGGTGGGCAAGAAATGGGCCTTGGCCTGGGCTTGGGGTTGGCCTGGCTTGGATGGATCGGAATCGCTTGGTTTGGCTTGGCTCCAACCCTAAACCAAACCTTGAACCCCAACCCAACCCAACCCAACCCAACCCAAACCAACCCAAACCAAACCAACCAAACCAAACCAAACCAAACCAACCCAACCCAACCCAACCCAACCCAAACCAAACCAAACCAAACCACCCCCCCAGGCCAACGTGCTGCTGTCGCGCAACCTGACCAGCAAAATCGGCGACGTCGGCCTCAGCCGCCTCGCGCCCTCCCTCGCGCCGGGCGCGGGCGCGTCGACGGTAATGGACACGCGGCTTGTGGGCACGCCCGCGTTCATGGACCCAGGTGCGCGCGGGGCTTGCGCGCGCGTGCGTTTGGGGGGTGGGGCTGGCTGGCTGGCTGGCTGGCTGGTTTTTTGAGGGTTGCAAAGGCGTGCATAGAAGAGGCGCGCGGCTTGGCAGGCCTGTTTCCGGCGCTGAACGCGCCCCTCCCCCCTCGCCCACCCACCCCAGAGTACCTTCGCACCGGGCGCTTCGGGCCCAAATCGGACGTCTTTTCACTGGGTGCGCGCGCCCGCCGCTCCCTCCCCACACACGCGCGCGCGCCTCGGGCAGCGCCCGGTGTTGTGCAGCCAAGACAAAAGCACTGCCCCGCTCCCGGCTCGTCCACACACCCCGGCAGCCGGCGCGGCCCGCAGACCGCGGCTGCGGCCGCAGCGCTGCGCTGAACAACCAAAACACCCCCACCCAAACGCGCCGTCCCTCCCGCCACCCCCACCCGCCCCCCCGCCCGCCCAGGCGTGGTGATGATGCAGCTGCTGACGGGGCAGGACGCCCGCAGCGTGATCACCACCGTCGAGGCCGCCCTCCGCCGCGCGCAGTCCGACCCGGCCTCCTTCGCCGCCGTCGTCGACCCCCGCGCGGGCGCGTGGCCGCTGGTCGAGGCGGCGTCGTTCGCGCACCTCGCGGCGCGCTGCGCGGCGCTGCGGCGGTCGGACCGGCCGGAGCTTCGCTCCGAGGTGCTGCCGGGCCTCTTGCAGCTCGCGGACCGGGCGCGCCAGTACGCGACGACGCCCGCCGCGCTCGCGGCCGCGCCCACGTTCCGGCGGCTGGCCAGCCTCGGCGCGGGGGGGTCTGCGGCGCTGGACGAGCCCCCCAGCATGTTTGTGTGCCCCATCACCCAGGAGGTCATGGAGGACCCGGTGTTTGCCTCTGACGGGTTCACCTACGAGCGCGACGCGATCGCGGGGTGGATCGCCAACCACAACACCTCCCCCATGACAAACCTGCCGCTGGCGCACGCGGGGCTGACGCCGAACAACGCGCTGCGCTCGTCGGTGCGGGAGTGGCTGGACCAGCACCCCAAATACGCCGCGTCCGCGGGGCTGCGGTGAGGAAGCTTCCAGACGGCCGCGGCAGCGGCAGCGGAAGCGGAAGCGGAAGTGGAAGCGGAAGCGGAAGCGGCGGCAGCTGGAGCGGCAGCGGCGGCGGGCCTGGCCGCCCCGCGCGCGGCCCCAGCGGTGCGCCTGGCTGCCACGCTCCCATCAGCCCCGGCCCCGGCCATCAGCCCCGGCTTTTCGGCCCCGCCGGCCGCCCGATGCCAAAACGCCTCGGCATCCCCTCTTTCCTTTGGCAGTTGCAATTCCATGCTGCTTGCCTTTGCCTGCCTCGGCTGGCGGCCCCTTTCGCTGCCCCAACTTGCGAATTGTATCCCCTCCCTGCTGCACAGTCTGCCAGCCGACGGCACCCTTTGTCTGCCACGCCCCCAAACCAAGGGCGGCGCCCTCTCGTTGCAACGGCCGGGGCCCAAAATGTAAAGCTTGTGCATTTCAGATGCACGCAAAAAGCGCCGCAGCCCCTGCGCTCCAAACAACACGGCTAGGATGCAAAAAATGGGGGGGGGGGGCGAAAGGAAGCTGCGCTTGCTGGGCGGCAGGCGGCAGGCGGGAGGGCCTTGGGCGGGAGGGGGGATGCGGACGACCGCGCAGGCGGCGTGTCTTGACGGCGGAGGGCCTGGTGCCCCGGCGCACCCGCGCCATGTGCGCGGCACATGCAATGCTCACTCGAGGGATGCGCGCTCCCGGGGGGGAAAAGGCGGGCGGGGGGCCTTGGGAAGGCGGCGGGGCGCGCAGCAAGTTGGGGGAGCGAATTGGCGGAGGGTGGAGAGGTGAGGGGCGAAGCAGTGCTGGCGCGGCGTGTGGGGCTGCCTGGTTGAATACAGGCCCTGCTTGCACGAGAGGGCCACGCTTGCCGCGGCGGGAAGGGTCTAAAAAGGGGGAAAACTCGCTGCGGCCGGGATCCGGCGCAGGCGCGCTCAAAACAAAGGCCGCACTTCCCCTACGCCGCGCCGCGCCGCGCCCGGCGCCCCTGCTTGGCCGGCGGCGGCAGCGGCGGCCGCACGACCGAGGTTAGCGCGCCCGGGTGGACCTCCACCAAAACCGGCGCGCCCGGCAGCTGCGGCGCGGGCAGCTGCGCGCCGTCGACGCGCAGCCGCAGCCGCAGCGCGGACGACGCGGCCGGCAGCCCGAGCGCGGGCGCGAGGACGACGGCGGCGGCGGCGTCCGAAAAGACCAGCGGGAGCGGCGCGACCGCGGCCGCGGCCCCGTCGTCGCTGCTGCTGCGGCTGCCGGCGCGGCTGGCGGCGCCGGCGTCGCCGCCGCTGCCCAGCAGCTCGGCCAGCACGCGCAGCCGGCCAGCCAGGCCCTGCCCCACCGCAGCGCACACAACGCGCATGCGCGCCGCGCCCGCGGCGGGACCCCGGGCTGGCTCGCCGCCCGCCCCGCCGTCGCTGCTGTCGCGCCAGGCCGGCGGGGGCAGCGGCGGCGGCAGGCGCAGCGTGACCAGGTGCACGGGCAGCTGCAGCCGCGAGCACCAGCCGGCGGGCAGCAGCACCACCGGCGACGCCGCGCCCGCGGCCGGCCCGGCGGCGCCGCCGCCGCTGCTGTGGGGCCCCGGGAGGAAGGGGCGGATGTGGGGCAGCGGCGGGCCGGCGCCGGCAACGGCGTCGACCGCCATCGGCCCGCCCGCGGGCGCGAGCGCGCTGGGCAGGCCGGCCGGCGGCGCCGGCGGCGGCTGCGACGGCGGCAGCCAAGCCACGTCCAGGTTGCTGCAGCGGCCGATGGCGGCGTGCTGCGCGGCGGCGTTTTTTGGGGGGAGGGGAGGGGGGGCGGGGGGGTTTCGGGTTCAGCCGTTTAGGGCGGGGGTGCAGGCTCATGCAGGCCGTTTGCGGCTGGGCCCTTGTGGGGGCGAGTGCGGCGGGAGGGGCGCCACGGTGCGCGGCGCGCTCACCAGCGACGACCCGCCGCCCTCGATAGACGCGAGCGCAAACCGCCTCGGCCCCGGCGGCGCGACGACCGAGGCCACGTCCCGCCGCACGGCGGCGCCCTTCACGACGGCCCACGCGCCCGCCGTGGCGCCGACGATCCCCGCCGCGCGCGCGAGCGCCACGCCGCCGCCGCCGCCGCCGCCGCCGCCGCCGCCGCCGCCGCCGTGCCCCGGCAGCGCGGCCGCGAGGCGCCCCGCCGCGCCGCGCCAGCCGAGCGCGCCGCGCGGCACGGGCACGTGCGCGAGCGCGAGCCGCGCGGACGCGTCCGCCCAGTCGGGGCGCGACAGCAGGCCGTGCGCCGCCTCGCAGAGCGCCGCGTCGCAGCCGAAGACGACGACGGCGTCGAAGCGGGCCGGGTCGGCGCGCGCGGCGATGTCCGCGGCGTGCCCGCGGCCGCGCGTCGGCGCGAGCAGCAGCTCCACGCCCGCCGCGCCCTCCAGCAGCGGCAGCGCCCGCACAAAGGCGCGCATCGCCCCGCCGGGCTCGACGACGGCCAAAAGGCGCAGCGGCGCGCCGCCGCCCCGGCCCCAGCTGCAGCAGGCGGCGCGGACCGCCGCCACGAGGCGCCCCGCCTCGGAACCGGTGCGGCAGGTCAGCGGCGGCGTTTTGCACAGGCGCGCGCGGTGGCCCGCGGCGGGTGTGCAGTACCTGCGGGCGCGGGCGGCGCGGCGGCGCGGCGGGTGGAGGCTTTGGGTTTTTGGGGTGCGGCGGGCCGGAGTGGGCTGGCGCGGTGGGGGTGGGGGGTTACCGTTTAGGTTTGGGGGCGGCCACCCCTGCAATACAGGGAGCGTGCGGGGATCGTGAACGAGACGCACGCCGGCTGGGATTGCGGCCCCCTTTTCTCTTCAGCCCCCGCGGCCCCACCAGATCCGAAGCGTGGTGGGGGACTCCAGGGCGGCCCCCACGACCGCCGCCGCCGCCACGTCGTGCCGCCGCGCCTGCCAGCCGCCGCCGCCGAGGCCGCAGCAGCGGGAGGGCGCGCCCTGCCGCGGCGGGGTGGCGAGGGGGGCCGGGCGCGGCCAGGTCGCCGCGTTGCTCGGCGGCCGAACGCGGCGGCTGCTGTTCCCTCGGGCTGTGCGCCCACTGCTGGCCCCCCCTCGACTCCGCACCCTGCCGCCGTCCCGACCCGCGCTCGCCGGTTGCTGACCCCCTCACCTCATCGGGCACATAGGACACGTCTCCCCCGGGCGCGCGCAGCACGAGCGTAGCAGCTTGCGAGCGGCAGCGCACCGCAGTCGCGAACAGCGGCGCGGCGGCCTCGTCGGCGCCGCCGCCCGCCGGCAGCAGCGGCGCCTGCAGACCTGCCATTCCCCCCCGCCGGAGGAACCGGCCACCGCTGGACAGCCAAGCCCGGGGGGCCGCGATCTCTGGGCCGCGTTTCGCTCGAGCTCGTGATCCTGTGCTTGATGCTCCCAGTGGGACGAGCCTCCCCGCGTATTTGCCAAAGCTGAATTGCGGAATTGATGGGCGTCCGCGGTTTGTGCTCGCGGGGCAGGCCGCCGTGGGCAGGCCGCGGGCGCCGCCGCCGCCGCCGCCTGGCACGCAAGCACCTGCGGGGCTAGGCCACTGCCGCACAATGCGCGACACAAAGCACTCGCGGCGTTTGCCCAAACGGGCTTGCCTGATGAACCGTGGCCGCCACGGGGGGCAGGGTTGACTTTGACGGTTTGACCCGCCCGCCGCCGGCTGCTGCTCTATTTTGGCGGGCGCAGGGGTCAAGGGGCGAGCCGGGCGCCCCGGCTCTGACGCTCCGCCTCAGACGGGTGGGACGGCGGCGGTCCCCAT
Organism: Raphidocelis subcapitata; assembly: GCA_003203535.1. Classification (NCBI taxonomy): domain Eukaryota; kingdom Viridiplantae; phylum Chlorophyta; class Chlorophyceae; order Sphaeropleales; family Selenastraceae; genus Raphidocelis; species Raphidocelis subcapitata. Next base: position 11,181 of record BDRX01000215.1, on the reverse strand, counting down.
CCGGCGGCGTGCTGGCCCGAGCGGCCGGTGCCGATGCCCGCCCTCGCTCCCGCCGCAGACACAGGCCACAGCCCAGCGCCGCGCGTGGCCACAGCAAAGGCCATTGCTCGCTTCACCGCCAGTCAACCGTACGGACGTGCCGGTTGACGAGCAAATCCTGCCTCACACTTTGTGGGGCCCCGAGATCGCGGTCCTTTGACGCCTGGCTGGGCGCGTCCGCCTGGGCCCCTGCTTGAAGCTCATATGATTAAACCCGGGACAGCGCGGGCTCGGCACGGGGCCGGACAGGCAGCGTAGGCCCGCGGCAAGGTCCCGTTGCCCGGAAGGCGGTGTTTTCCTACCGTCATGGCTTCACAGATAGGCGCGCCGGACCCGGATGCCGCGGCGGAGGCGGGGACGCCGATCTCCGGCGGCGGCGGCGCCGACGACGCAGCGGGCGCGCAGCCCGCCGTGCGCGCAGCCCTCGCGTCCCCCACCGCTGCCGAGGAGCTGGCGCTGCACAGCGACTACGTCGCCAAAAGCCTGCTGAGGGTGGGCTTGCATCCGGCGGGGAGGGGGGGGCGAGCGTAGCGGCGGCCGCTGTTTCGCCGCGCGGCCCGCCGCAGCGGCATGCCCGCGAGGCGCAGGCGCGAGGCCGCAGCGTGGGAAACCGGGAGGAAGGGCCAAGGGTAGCGGCGCTCGCAGCACACCCCTGGACCAACACCCCCACTACTCCAGCAGCTGCCGTCGCGCCGCCTTGCCCCTCTCCAAAAACGCTCTCCCCCCCCCAAGCAAAACACGCCCCCTCCCCCCCCCCCCCAACAACACACCACCCCCCGCAGGCCATCGAGCTGGTCAGCAAGCTGACCCTGGAGCTAAACGTGCACGACGCAATGCGCAACGTGCGCCAGGTGGCGCTGGACCTGCTGCAGTGCGAGCGCGTCACCCTGTTCCTCATACTGCGCTGCAAGCAGGAGCTGCGGGGGCGGACGGGCACGGTGGACGACACGCTCATCACCGTCAAGTTTGGGGAGGGCATCGCGGGGCACGTGGCGCAGCACGGTGGGACGCTTGGGGGGGCGCCAGCAGCGGGAGGGCCTGAGTGCATTGAATTGATCGGCCGGGCCTTCCCAACGCCACGGCGGCTGTCCTGCGGCGGCGACGGCAGCGGCGGCGGCCGCAGCGGGGCAGCGTTGCTCCGTCGCCCCTGTCCCCCCAACCGCCCCCCCCTCCCCCCCCCCCCCCCCAGGCGGCCTCATGAACATTCGGGACGCCTACAGCCACCCGCTGTTCAACCCCGCCATCGACGCGCGCACGGGCTTCCGCACGCGCAACATCCTTTGCTGCGCGGTCAACGACGTCAACAACGAGCCCATTGCGGTGCTGCAGGTGGGGGGGGAGTTGGGGTGGCGCGCGCGCCCGGGGCTGGCGGATCCGCGGGCGGGCTGCTGTTGCGGTGGCATGGGGCCAACTGGCGACTGCCTTGGCAGCAGCTCTCGCCGCCGCTTCATCGCGGCTCTTGGGGTTTGCCGCCCTGGGGGCTTTGCCGCAGCAGCGGCTCTGGGGGGTTGCAGCAGCAGCGCACGCGTGGCCCTCCCTGCGCAGCCGTCCCAACGCAGGCCCCGCCCCCCCCCCCCAGGCCCTCAACAAGCGCGGCGGCGCCGACTTTAGCGCCGTCGACGAGCAGCACCTGCGCCTGTTTAGCGTGCACCTGGGCAACACGCTGGCCAAAATCCGCTTTTACGAGGAGGCAAAGTGGGCGGCCCTGGGGGTGCTTTTCCTGGCCCGCAAGGGCTGTGCTCTGGGCTGGTGCTGGGGAATGGCACAGGGCTGTCGGCGCGGTTTTGGTGGCTGCAGAGGGGCAGGCGCCCCGTGCAGGCGCGTGGCGGTGCCGCCCATCCACCCACCGCTGCCGCTCGGGCCCCCCCCTCCTACCCTTTAACGTTCCGCAGGCGCGAGAAGGAGCGAATGGCGGCGCTGAGCAAGTGCTTCAAGATGCTGGGCAAAGCGGTGGGCGGGGGCTGGCGGGGGCTGTTTGGGGGCTGTTTGGGGGAAGCGGCCGTGCCTTATCGCTGAAGCTGCGGCTGCCGCTGCCGCACCGCACACGCGCACCAGGCATCACACGCACAAGCACTCACGGCCATCAAGCGAAACCGCCCCCACCCCCCAAACCCCCCCACCCCCCCACCCCAGTCGTCCCTGGAGGGTGCGCTGTCCACCATCACCGACGCGGTGCGGGAGCTGGTGCGCGCGGAGCGGGTGGTGGTCTTCCTGCTGGACCACGCGCGCGAGGTGCTGTGGACAAGCTTCGCGCACAGGGGGCGCGCGCGGCAGATACGGTGCGCGGGGGGTTGGGGGCGTGGAGCGGGGCGCTGCGGCGCTGCGGCACTGCGGCACCGTGAAGGGTTCAAGAGACCAGCTGCAGGGGGCATGCAGCCCGTAGCAAGTTGGCTGCTTGGCTGTTGCAGTGCCTTTGCGGTTTCGGCCGTCGTGCCGAGCCCCCAACCCTCCTCCCTCGCCGCCCCGCAGCACGCGCTCGCGCGACGGCTGCATTGGGCGCTGCGCCACCAGCAAGCAGCAGCTCGGCCTGGACTTCCTGTCGGACGCGGACGCCTGCGGCGACCCCACGCTGCAGCAGCTGGTGGCGGCGGTGGAGGGCGGACGGTGCGGGGCGCAGCTGGGAGGGGCGGCGCGGAAGGGAATGGCGCGTTGAGCGGGCGCAGCTTGCAGGCATCGGCTGCAGCCACCCTTTCAGTGTGCGCATGCCTGCTCCGCTTGCCCTGGCTTTCACGCACTGCGCCTTGCGCACACAACGGGCTGCTGCCCGCCTGGGCAAGATTCAACCGCCCCTACCCACGAGCCCCCACCCCACACCCCCGGCCCGACCCCCCGCCCAGGCTGACGTGCGCGCTGCTGCAGCCCGTGCTGGACCCCTCAACAGACGGCACCATGGCCGTGCTGGTGGCGCTGAACAAGGAGGAGGGGGACGTGGCGGACGGCGCCTTTGACGAGGCCAGCTTCTCTCGCTCGGACAGGTGGGGGGCTTTTGGTTGGTTGGTTGGTTGGTTGGTTGGTTGGTTGGTCGGGGCGCATGCGGCACGTGTTTGTGTCGTGACCCTTTCACGGTGCGCGCTCTACGCCGCCAATGCCGGCCCGCCAACGCACCCACCCCCCTTTGCCGGCCCGCGTCGACGCGGCAGGGACGCGCTGGGCGTGCTGAGCATGGAGGTGGCGGACGCGCTGTCTGCGCGCGCGCTCGAGGTGTCCTTTGCGAGCGCGATGAGCGTTGTCGCCGCAAACGGCGCCAACACGCACAACCTCCACCTCGCGCACATGATGCGGGCGCAGCTGCTGGATTACTACGGCGGGTGAGGGGGGGTGGCGGTCAGCCACGTGCGAAGAGGGCCGGCAGTGGGGGCTTTTGTATCGCTCAACTGGCCTTGCCAGCTCGCTGAGTCAGTAGCCAGCAAGTAGTCCCTTCCCGCTCCACGCAAATCAATGCGAAAGGCTTGCCCAGGTACACAGACCTGATCCACAAAAAACCCAAACCCATGCGTGCCCCTCGCCTGACTGCCCGCGCGCGCACTTAGGGACCACACCTATTCCACCAAAAACCCAAACCCGCGTCCCCCCCCCCCCCCCCCCCCCCCCCCCCCCCCCCCCCCCCCCCCCCCCCCCCCCCCCCCCCCCCCCCCCCCCCCCCCCCC
>BDRX01000214.1:0-35098 GCA_003203535.1 Raphidocelis subcapitata | reverse complement strand
GCCGGCCACCGCCCGATGGGTGCTTGGGGCAGGGGTGTGCCTTGGTGCATACGTGTCAGGGCATGCAGTGCTTGTACCGATCGGTTGCGTGCCAGCAGGCGGTCTGAACCAGGGCTGACTGCCCTTGCTTCAACAAAGCTTAGCGGACGGCGCAGCCCGCGGCTCGCCGGCGGCGGCTCGCGGGGGCGGCGGTTGGCGGGGTTTGGCGGTTCAAACTCGGCAGGGGGCCCCTTCCAAGCGCGCCGGCCCGAGCCTGCGGGTGCCAAGCGGCGCCGGCGGTCCAGCGGCGGCGGCTGGGCGCATCAAACCGCCATCACAACACCGGGCCCGGGCGGCGGGCGCAGGCTCGGGCCGGCGCGCTGGATTGGAAGGGAGCAGACTGGCGGCCATGCACCCGCGGTCAGACGAGCGCTCGCGCCTGGGCAACCACGCCAATGCTGGCCTGGCCTTCGTGGCGTGAAAAATTAGCGATCCCAGGGCCAATGGCTGTGCGTCCACGCGCGGCCCTCGCCCCTCTTCCAATCGGCCCTCCAGCAAGTACACACCTCCCGTCCTCAGACGCTCGTGCAGCAGCTGCACTGCACTGCCGCAGGCACATTTCAGCGGGTTTGCGGCGCGCGCCTGCCGAGCGCGTACCGTAGAGCTCGCGTCACCCGTGCGCACCCGCGAGCCGCCGCCGCCGAGGGCGCCTGCGTACGCGCGCACCACAGGTCGAAAACACGACTTCTAGCACGAGCGATCGGGTGGGCCAGCCCCCTGAGCCTCGAGATTACTCCCCTTTTTCCAGCTTCCCAGCACCGGCCGGTCGACGGCGAATGCTCCGGTGACAGCTCCGGCTTCGCTTCAAAATAAGAACGAACGAGCTTTGAACGGGCAGCAGACTCGGGCCGGTGGGTATTCGCAGCGGGCGAACACAGCCCGGATCCCCGCGGGCGTGCAGACCCCCCCAGCCCCCTGAGCGCCCGAGGAGAACCCCAAAGTAGGTGCGCTTCTGTGGTATCGCGCCGCGCCGCGGGGACGCCCGCCCGGCCGGGGGGGGGCGTGGAGAGCCCGAAAATTACGTCCCACATGCGTGGGCTCCCTTTCACGACAACCGCGCGTACGCGCGCGTTGAGAGGTCTGGAGCCGTAGCGCTTTTGAATTCCGGCCGAGGGACGGGGCAGGGCTCCAGCGGCGGGTCCCCTGCGCGTGCTCACGGCAACGCCGACTGACCGGCAGCGCCCCCGCCGCCCCCGCCGCGCCGCCGCTCCCCAAACCCCAACAGCCCCCGCACTCGGCTCGGCGCGAGCCCTCGGTGCCGCGGCCGATGCGCGGGGCGCGCCGGCGCGCGTGAGCCCCCGCCCCGAGATGGCGGCGACGCTGGAAGGCGCCGGCTGGCCGATTAGCCACGCGACCCACCTGGAGGCCTGCGCCCCCCTTAGCCTCGCCGCGCCGCCGACGCCCGTCGTGCGCTGGTGCCCCGCGGACCACTCCCCGCCGCACGCCGACTCGCCCGGCGCCGCCGCCGCCGCCGCCGCCGCCGCGGGCCGCGGCGAGGCCATGCCGGCGGCCGGCGGCATGCCGCCCGCGGGGCGGCGCACCCGGTCGAGGGTCGACCTCGCGGCGGAGGACGCGTCCTATCAGGAATCCGCAGATTCCCCGGGGTCGGAATCGGACACGGACCGCGGCGACTCGCAGAAGCGGCGCAAGGTGGGGGGCCGGGGGGAGGGGGATCAGGTCGGCGCTGGGCCGCCGCCGACGCCGCCGCCGCCGACGCCGCCGACGCCGCCGCCGCCACCTGGGCCCCCAAACGGCGTGCCGGCAGCGTTTAGTTTGAAGCCGGCGACTTGAACCCAAACCCCACCCGCGGCCCGCCCCCCCTCCAATTCCTCAGGCCCTTGCAAAGAGCCGCGCCAAGGCGGCCGCCGCCCCCAAAAAGGCCGGCCGCAGCGGCAGCTCGGGCCGCCTCACGCTGCGCCGCACGGGGTCGCAGACGCAGGTCACCGCCGCCGCGGCGGGCGCCGGCGCTGACTGGCCGGCGGCCTACGGCGCCGCCGCCTGGAGCCCCGACGCCGGCGTCGGCGGCGCGCTGCTGCTCAACGCCTCGCTGTTTGGCGGCGGCGGCGGCTTGGGCGCGCTGGCCGGCAGCTGCGGCTCCCATTTGGACCTCGCCGGGGGCTTTGCGCCGATCGGGACGACCGCCGGCGCCGCCATCGGCGCCGCCCTCGACCGCACGCTGAGCGCGCCGCCCGCCGGCGAGTTCGACGGCGGCGACTGGGGGCTCTCCGGCCGGGCGCTCGGCCGCGCGCCGTCGCTGACGGGGCTGGCCGGGCTGGTGCCGGCCTCGTGCGGGCCGTCCGGCTCGCCCGAGGCGGGCGCGGCGCACCCCGACGTCGCCTCGATGCCTTCCCAGCAGCTCATCGCCCTGCTTGAGCGCACCAGCTCGCGCCTCCGCGCCCACCTGCGCGCCTGCGCCGCCGCCGGCCTCGACGCGCGCGCCGCGCTGGCCGCGCCCGTCGCGGGCGCGCCCGGCGTCGCGCCGGCGTCGGCGCCGTCGCTGGTGCGCATGCGGCGGCTGCTTTCCGACGAGCTGCAGCGGCGGCGGGACGAGCTGCTGGCGCAGCAGGACCGCATCGCCGTCGCGCTCGGCGCGTGCTGCGGGCCGGCGCTGTCGTCCGGCGGCGGGCCTGCGATCTCCCGCGCCGCCTCGGCGCCGGTGCTGCCGAGGGCGGCGCCGGACCTCGAGGGGCTGATGCACTTTGACGCGTGGGCGCAGGCCGGCGACGGCGGCGCGCTGTGCGACGCCGGCGGGCGGGCGCGGCCGCGGCCGGTCGCGTCCGTCTGGGGCAGCGTCGACGCCGGCGCCTTCGCCGGCGGCGCCGCGGCCTGCGCGTCGGGCGCGGAAGGCATGCTGCTGCCGCAGCTCAGCAGCATGCACAGCACGTCGTCGCCCGCCGACGCCGGCGCCCACCCGCACGCGGCCGCGCTGGGGGCGCCGCCCGGCCACGCCTGCGCGGCGGCGAGCCCCGCGCTGCCCTCCGTCGCGCCCGCGGGCGGCGGCGCGGACGACTGCGGCGCCGCCGCCGCCGCGGCCGAGGCGGACAACATGTTTGCTGACGTGGACTGCTTTTTAGATGATGTGATGGCCTTTGCCGTCGACGACGACGCTGTATGCGACGGCTGGCTGCCTGCCCTGGAGCATTTGGAGCTCGCCTCCCCCACGGGCGCGCCCCCCTCGTTCCCGGAGCTGCACGACGCGTCGCCGCAGCCGCGCTGCGAGGCGCCGCCGCCGCCCGCGGCCGCCGCGCCGCTCGCCTCGCCGCAGCCGGCGCTGGTGCCGTGCGCGCCGCCGCGCGGCTCGGCGTCGCCGTCGCAGTGCGCGGCGGCGGCGGCGGCGGCGGCGATGGAGGGCGGCGGCGGGTACGCGGGCGCGGTCGCCGCGGCGCGCGCCGCGGCGGCCGACCCCACCGGCGGCGCGGGCAACGACGTGCTGCCGCCCAACGCGCGCGAGATGCTGCGGCGCAAGCTGGATTCCATGCTTGTGGCCCACGAGGCCGCGAGGGCCGAGATCGAGGCTGAGCTGCAGCAGCAGAACGCGCGCGTGGCCGGGTCGCTCGCGAGCTCAGAGGTGCGCGCTTTTGGCCGGGGGCCGCTGCGCGTGCGCATGCGCATGCGCCTGCGGGCTGCATGCATGCGCTTGCGCATGGGGGCCGCGCTCATGCACATGTTCACGCTTGCGCAGCGTGCGTGCATGCGCGCCTGGTCGAGCGCATGCGAGTTGCGCCGCAGCATGCGAGACGCGCGCGTGCGCACGTCGTCCTCCGCCCCGCCTGCTTGCTTGAGCCCGCCCGAGGCTCACCTCCTAAACCCCCTCTCCCCCCGGATCGGCACCAACAGGTCGCCCCCGCGCAGGCGGCGCGCCTGGTGGGGCTGCTCGAGCAGCGCAACAGGGAGCGCCTCGACGCGCTGGGCGAGGAGCAGCGCCAGCAGCTTCTGGCCTTCAGATCCACGGTCCTGCAGCTGCAGCGCAAGGCCGCCGAGCGGCTCGCGCACGCGTCGCTGCCCGCCGCGCCCGGCGTTTGGGCGGACGCCGCCGCGGGCGGCCTGCTGCCGCGCCTGCCGAGCAGCGGGCGGCTCGCCCCCTGCGACTCGGCGCAGTCTGGAGGCCCGCCGCCCGGCCCGCATTGGGGCGGGACGGCCAGCCCCGGGCTGCCGCGGCCGGCGAGCGGCCTGAGCTTCACCGCCGGCGGCGGCCCCTCGCCGCTGCTGCTGCTGCAGCCCGCCGCGTGGGGCTGGGACGCCGCCGACGCGGCCGCCAGGGCCCGGGACCATTCACTTATGCACGTCTGACATTCACACCTTTGGACCTTGGAGATAAGCAGCATGAGGGCAACGGACGGGCCGCGCGCGCGCCGCCGCCACCTGCGGCGCGGCGCGGCGCCGCGCTGCGCGCGGCCCCCCATTCAAGGGACTCACTGTAGAAAACGGGATCTGGGCTTCAAAGTGCCCGCCGCCGCCGCCGCCGCCCCGAGCCGGCCACACGGCGGGCCTTGATCTGTTATCAAATCACCACCCACCCTCTTGGAAGCACGCGCCCCTGCGTGCACGGCTTTTTTCGACCTCGGAACTCGGTCTCTAGTATCCAATTGGCCTTCGGCCCACAAAACGGGGGGCGTGCGCGCGCGCGCGCCCGCCCGCCCGAACGAGCGGCCACGCCGCCGCGCCCTGGCGGGCCGGCTCCTCCGTGCGGCCGCCGTGCCTGCGCGCACGCGCGGCTTGCTTTCGCGTCGCGTGCGTGCGCCCTCATATAGGTGCCTTGCAAAGGCCGAGCTATCGGACGCCGTGTGCCCAACACGCCCGGTGTTTCATCTGCTGCGCTGTGCGTTGCAAGTTGCCGCTCCGCCCCTCCGCCCTCCTGGCTGGGCGGGATGAAAGGGCCGTCTCTCTGCCACATTGGTCTGTGTTATGTTTGATCAGATCTGACCGGACACTTTGTCCCGCCTTTGCTCTCGCCCTCGCGCGCTGCACCCCGCTCTGTGCGCCGCCGCCCGACTGGCCTGGCGGCCGACCTCATGCGCCTGCAGGCGCGGCACGCACCACATCGCGCATGCAGCCCTTCTGGGGGCCGCATGCGGTTTTCGCCGACGGCCGCTGATGCTTGCCGCTTCTGAACCGAGGTTGCGGCGCGACGAGCTGCCAACGCCACATTACATCACATCGTGCACTATTCTGAACTACTAAATCGACATGGGAGGCCGGGCCCGCCTGGGCGCGCGCGCCGCGGGGGCCGCTGTGAAGGCGTTGCGCTTTCATCTGCGCTGCCATCCGCGCCGCGGCCCGCGCCGCGGCCCGCGCCGCAGCGCGCCGGCTGACGCACGCGCGCGCTCCCCCTCCTTCGCGAGGCAGGAGGAGGCGCGCGCGCGTGCGACGCATGCACATTGCATGCGCGTCGCTGTCGCCGCGGATATTGCCGCATGCGGCCGCCTCGTGCATGCGGCTCCCCTCTCCCCCATGCCTGAACCGGCCTCAGAACCCCCGCGCTTTGGCACCCCATGCGCACATGCCTGGGCTCTCCGCAGCCATCGGCCCAAAACCATACGCATATGCACACGCGCGCCTGGCACGCTTGGGGAAACGCACGGTGTGCCGGATGCCCCACTCGGGAGCCCCGCACAAACACAGGGCTTTCACCGCCGCAGGCGGCGCAGCTTCCCCAGGCCCGGAAGTGCGTGGCACGCACAGGGCGTGCACGCGTGCGCGAGCGAGCGCGCCCCAAAACGCGCTCCGCCGTCGCGCAAAAAACGACAAGTCCTACAAAACGCGGCAGCGGCGCGCGCCCCAGGCGGCACCGTGTATGACATAGCATGCGAACCGTAGCCCGGACAGCACTGTTTAGGACCAAAGCCCCCGAGCACCCTACCACAAATTTCATCACACCTGTCCGCTCGCCCTTTGTCCCCTTTGAAAGAATCCACTGCACCATTCGCGCTTCGGCGACTGCCAAAGGGTTTCCCAAGAAGCCCCCTCTTTGGGGCGCGCCGCCCCGCCCCCGCGCGCCGCGACGCCAGCGCCGCGCGCGCACGCGCGCCAGGAATGGCGCGCCGCGCGCGCCGGCTGCCCCGGCGCGAGGGCGGGGCGCGCGGACCCCTTCTGCATATGTCGGCTCTCGCCATGCGCAGCCCGCGCCCGGCGGCTGTCCAACGCCCGCCTTGGTCGACGGGCGGGCGCCGAGACCGATTTTTTTATTACGCCTGCGGGGCCTCTCCGCCTTTCCATGCTGCCAGCGGCGCCCCGGTGCTCGAGCGCGTCCTGCGACTGCGCTGCCAGCACAGGCCGACGGGCGGGCGCCGCGCCCCTTTTCTGCTCGCACTACTGCCACGCCATGCATTTGGCCCATTTCAGAATGTGGCCACGCCTGCATTTGGCTGGGGCGAAAGCAACGTCAGTAACTGAGCCGTTGGGTCGAGGAGCTCAAATTTGAGGGCGGCCGGGGGGGCGGACTGCACGACGCCAGCCGCCGTGCATGGCAGCTTCTGCCGGGTTACTCTCCGGTGACTGGGCCGTGCCTTGCGCCTACAAGCAGCAGAATCACAAAGCAAACCACACAGCGGCAAGAACGCGGCCCCCAGCCGCTCTGACAGCCAGTGTGATCACAGGTCCACCGCGCGCGCCAACCCTCCAGCCAGGTGTGGTGTCACTGAGAAATCAAGGATCAGCGCTTGCGGGGCTCGTGGGTGGCAGCGCGGTGGTACGCTTGAAGGCGCCGTGACACTCGCAGCTCCAGGACACCCGCAGGCTGCTGGACAGACAGCTGGAAATTGGAGATGGCGCCATGCGCGTACGCAGCCGCGCGCCGTCCTCCGGGGCCCGCCCGCCGGCGCGCCGGTGATTCAACCCCGCCGCTTACCGCCTCCCGCCGCAGCCCCATGCGGCCGCTCCTCGCCGCGGCGCTCGCCGCCGCCGCGGCGCTGCTGCTCGCGGCCCCCGCGCCCGCCGCCGCCGCCGTGGCCGAGTTTGTGCCCAGCGTGGTGATGACCAACTTCGGGGAGATGGGCGGGCCGTGCTTCTCCATGGTCGACAAGGCGGCGTCCCTCAACGCCAACTCGATCAAGTTTGTGCCGACGGTGCACTACTGGGGCAGCGCCGACCGCATCGACAAGTACTGCTACCGGTGGGCGCCCTTTGCTCCCGCCGGGTTTGGGGTTGGGGTTTAGCGCCGGTCGCAGCCGACCGCGCCGGTTGCAACCGGCAGCGCCGGTTGTTGTGCGCGGCCCGCTGGGGTCGAGGCCGCGGGCGCGGCCCCGCCCAGGCGGCGGGCCGCCCCACTGGGCCAGCGAAGCGCTGTGCGGCGCCGCTGGGGCGCCGCAACAGCGGGCGCGCCGTTGGTTGCGCGGCCCGCGGCGCAGGCGCCGCCCCGAAGGCCGCGGCTCGACGCCGCCCGTGCCTTGGCGCGGGGCGTGGGCCCCGCCAAACGAAACGCCCCAACTTGCCCGCCACCACCAAAACTCACTCAGCAAAACAACCCCCCCTCTCACAGCGACGAGAGCTGGAACTGCGTGGACGCCACCCCAGACACGATGCGCCGCTACCGGGACCTGCTTTCCTCGTGAGCCCCCCCCTTCTTTTTGCTTCTGCTTCGGCACCAACGGCGGCTTGCGCAAAGCCCCATGGCTCGCCGCCTGCCGCCGCCGCCGCCGCTGCTGCCGCTGGGGCGCGACTGCAGCAGCCGGGGGCGTCGCGCCGGCCCGCCGGCGACGGCCCCGCCCCTCCTGACCCAATCACACCCGACCCGCAAACAAACCGCCCGGGCAGCTGCATCAAGCACGCGGTGTCAAAGGGGCTTGACGTTGCCATTCTGGCGCACCTCGACAACATGCGCGAGTACACCTGGCGCAACCTGCTGCAGGTTTGACTTTCGGGCGCTAGAGTCAACTTTGCCGGAAATCACGCATTGTGCATGCAACTAGATACCTGGCGCGACCCGCTGCAGGGGGTTGCGCTTCAGTACTTGATTTTTCTTCGCAGAAAGCCTCGCGCCTCCTGAAAAAGAACTGGCCCGTACGGCCCCCGCCGCCATCGAAACCCCCCCTCGGCAGTTTGACCCCACTGCCCAGTACGGCGGCGCCTCTTACGCCGACGTCGTGCTGCGGCCGATGGCGGACGCGGTCAACCAGGCCGTCGGGTGGGCACCCTGTGGGGCTGTTTTGCGGGGGTTTCGGGCGGTTTTGCGGGGCGGTTTTGTTTTGCGGGGCGGTTTTGCGGGGCGGTTTTGTTTGCGGGTCGGCTCCGAGGGGCGGTCTGGACCGAATCCGCCGCCGCGCCCGCCGCCGCAAAACCGAAGCAATCGACCCCCCCTGTAAACGCAACCCGCTCCCCCCAGGTCGGGCACGAATGTAATCTTCACCATCAACGGGGAGACCGGCAAGAGTGTCTCCCAGTATGCCAACTCCTGGCTGGCGCTGGTGCCGACGGTGGGGGCCTGCCCTGCAGCTGGGCTTGCCTTGCTCCGTCTTTTGAGGGGGGGGGCGGGGGAGGGAAAGGGGCAGGGCGCGCGAGCGAGTGCAGGAGTCCTGCCATCTCGCGCAGGCGCAGGGGCATCGATAGTGGCAGCACCCCCAAACGCGGCGGCGCGCGCGCGGCCCAAACGAACCGGCTCGAATTCAAAAAAACCGTTCGCAGGTCCGCAGCTGGCTGATGGCCGGCGGCCGCATGTCGCGCGACAAGGCGCAGGTCGCGGTGTCCCTCAACTACAACAAACTGTGGGTTGTGAGTTGGTCTGAGTTGCTGCTGTTGTTGTGTGTCGCTCAAATACAACCTGTGGGTTGCGATTTGGTCCATTTTGCTTCTGCTCTTTGTGTTGCTCAACTGTCAGACAAAGTGCACGCTGGCTGCAACAATGCTTGGGGATCGTTCGCATGCTTGCGTCCCTGCGCTTTGTGTACGGTTGCGTGTTTGTTGGACGCGCGCCCAGAAAAGGCAGCTGGACGGGACATCATGCAACTCCCCCCGCGCTGGCAACATGAAAGAAAAACCAAACCGCCGCATTACAAAACGCTTTGCCCCGCCGCCACGAAATGCCACCAACTCCAGGCACGGCTGGATCTCCCTTGCCAGCATCGACCCCAACGACATCGCCGCTGGCTTTGACAAGGTTGGTTTGCTTTGTTGTGGGGCGGCCTTTTTGGGGGCGGCCTTTTTTGGTGCCCTTTTCGGTGGCGTTTTTGGCGGCTTTTTTGGGTGGGGCTTTGACAAGGTGGGTTTGCTTTGTTTTGGGGCGGCCTTTTGAGGCGGCCTCTTCAATGGTGGTAAACCAAAAAAACGCCAAACAACCCACACCCCAAACACCCCCCAAATCCCCAAACACCCCAAAACCAGGCCTGGAAGGAGCAGTCCCCCGGCAAGCCCATCGACAACAAAGGCATGAAGGCCCTTTACGACGCCGTGGACGTCATCGGCGTCAGCGGTGGGCGCTTTTAGTTATGACGCTATTTTGACGCTCTTAACTCTCTTGACACTCTTTTGACACTTGATTCAATTCTGCTTTTTGCATTGGCCCAGCTTGATGTGTCCTACTCCGTGCCTGCTTGAGTTTGCGGCGTTTGCGCGCCCAACCGCCAGGCACCGGCCCAGGCCACCCGCCGCCTTATCCGCGAAACCAAAACCACCCAAAAACCCCAACCCCGAAACTCAACCCAAACCATCGACAACCAGCCTACCCCCCGCTCTACGTTGGGTTTAAGATGGCCGACCTAAACAAGCCCATCGAAATGCACGCCAACGAGCTGGCCTATTCTGGCATCAACCTAAAGAGCCTGCTGGACAGCGGGAAAAAGGTGGGGCGCCCGGGTGGCCGTCTGGGGCGCAAACACCCAACCGCACGGGCCAGGGCTTGGATGGGTCGGCCGGAGAGGGAAGGAAGCGGGGGGGAGAACGAAGCGGGAGCTGATATGAGGCTGCAACAACAACAAACATTGAGACACTGAACCAAACATCAACCCAACATCGACCCGACGTCAAACAATGACTAATCAAAATGCAGCTCGTCATCAGCGAGTGGGGCGTGGGGGGCGGCACGCAGGACGGCTTTGCCGTTGCGCCCTCCGTGAACTACGTTGCACGTGGGTTTTGGGTTTTGCGGAAGCGTCTTTTTGCTTTGGATTTTTGATGCGTTGAGGGCTCGCGCGGCTTGGCGGGCTGCCAGAAAAGCGGCTTGGCCTGCAGCACTTTGCAAAGCAGAACAAGGCAAAACAGATAAAATCCAAGCCTGCAACCAGAAACGCCACCTAACCAGATCCGAGCCGGCCCCACCAAAACCCAGAACAAACACTTGGAAGAAAAACCCCTCAAAACCCCGCAACCTACAGAGTACCCCTTCTTCGGTCTGTGGTACCCCTACGCCGATTACAAAAACCCCTGGAAGCGCTCCGACTACAATGACTACAGGTGGGATGGGGTGTTAGTAAAATTGCATGTGTGTTTCTCTGAATGAAGGGTTTGAGCCGGCCAGACCTGCAAACCCGCGGGGCCTGCGGGAAGGGTCAAGGGCAACACACCCAAACCAACAAACTAAACAATCGATACCTACAAAACATACCAGCCAACTATGACTAACTCACCAACCAACTGCCCACCAAACAAACAACCAAAACCCGGCCGCCAGGAAGTACCTTTACCGCATGACCGCTGACTACCTTTCAAACGGCGGCGGCACCTACCCCATCGACAAGGTCTACGTTTGGACGGCCGGTGGGTTGTTACTTGGTTGGGAACTTGGTAACTTATTAGGCTTCCGGTTGATTGGAGGCTTTGGTTCGCAAATCCTGGGGTTTGGGGGATTTCAAGAAACCTCTCAAGAACCTCGCAAACCATCAACTCTGGTTGAGGGGCTCTGTTTTGCCCGCCTCAACCTTCCCCCACCCCTATCCCCAACCCCTGCCCCCCCCCCAGGCTCCTGGGACGCGCTCGGCGTGCACTTCCAGAGCAGCGACGGCAGCGGCAGCTGGGCGGACAACGAGATTATCGATCTCGTCAAAAACCACAACTCAAAGGTTTAAACCCTAATCCGAGATCTTCAGGCCCCAACAAGGCGAGATCGGGACGATCGATGGCCGCCCCCAAACTGACGGGGGCCGCCTTTTGAATGGCGCGACTGCGCGCCCCTGGTTGGGTTGCTTGCTTCGAGCAGGGGACTGCTCTCTATGGCTCTCTCTCTCTCTCCCTCCGCACAACCCCTGCCCTGCACGGCAGCTGTGGGGGTGGCTTTCTCATTGGTGCCCGGCCGGTCAGCCCGCCTGGCCCAACATGGTGAAACCGCCTGGTCAATCATGGTCAAACCGCCATTGCTAACCCCTTGGTTCTTATAACCTGGGATTCACTACTCAGTTGGTTTTGCCCTGCCTTTGCCTGCCTTTGCCTGCCTTTGCCCTGCCCCGCGCGCGCCGGCCGCGCGCGGGCGAGAACTGAACCACGCGAACAACGCAACCCGCCGGCGCGCCGCCAATCGCGCTTGCACTTGTGCCTGTGCGTGCACGTGCGCGCGCGCATGCGCCCCTCCGCCCGGCACGCCACCTCTGGCACCCAGCGGTTCGTGCGTGTGCACAGTAACAAACAACATTTGGAACCGACAGGCGGCCGTGGGGGCAGGCCCCTTGGAGACAGCCCTTTGAAGACAGCCCTTTGTCGGGATTGGGTGGCAACTCAATTACACTTCGCCCGCGCCCTCAAGACTGCGCCTGATCGCCCTCAAAATCTGTCCAAACCGGCACGGCGCACGCTGAGCTGTCGCGCCGCGCCGCGCCTCGAATCCCGCCGCCTCCCAGCAGCGCGGATTCCGCGCCACCACCATCAGCGCCCAGCAGCGCCAACCCCGCAAGCAGCCGCCGGCAGGTGCCCGCCCGCGCCAGCCTCAGGGGGTGAGGTCCAGCGAAAGGCCCAGCCGCGGCGCCGCGGCCGCGGCGGCTGGCCCCGCGGCCCAAACGTGCAGGCTGATGCCGAGGCGCGCCGCGTCCTGTTGGAGCCAAGTTGGGGGCGGGGCGGATGCGATGGGATGGGATACGATCCGAGCCGGCGACCGGCGCGTTCAGCCAGGCACGGCTTGCGCGTGGGAGAGCAGTGCCGCAGCGCCGCGCGAGCCAGGCGCGCGCATGCATGCGTGCGCATGCAACAAACTGGAAAGCGAGCTCCAGCCCACGCGTTCACCTGGGCCACTCGTGACTCGTACAGGAAGCTGATCAAACCATCTTGGTCCACCTGTCAAGCCGGGTTCGAAAGGGGAAAGCATGGAGGGAGGCGAGGCAGAAGGGGCGGCATGCACGTGCAGGCGCATGCGCGGGGTTGCACGCGGGCGGGCCCAGCCAGTCGTTCAGGCGCTGCTAGCTTGGGTGCTCCAAGCAGCAGCGCTGCTCTGCTGCGCACGGCCGTGGCGGCACGCGCGCGGCGGGAAGCTGCCTGCAGCTGGCTGAGCTCACCTTGGCCTTCAGCAGGCCCCCACTCTCAAGGCGGTGGGAGACGCCGAACGCAAACACTCCCGGCGCGCCTGCGTTGGCGTGGTTTCGTTTGTCAACCGCGGCCGTTTCGGCGCCGGGGGCAGCAGAGAGGGCATGCGAGCGCGGCCCGGACCGCTGGGCCCGCAGCGGCGGGCGCGGCGTGGCCGGGGTGGTTGGGAAGCCCATGCAGCGCTCATCAAGCCCGCTGTGAGCGGCACGTGCACGCGTGCTGCTGTGCTGTGCAGCGCGGTGGGGAGACTGTAGGCAATGACGGTGCGCTACTACGGGTCTGACCCCCGCGCGGGCGGCGTCGCACGAACAAGCAGCAGATGAAAATCCAGCCGGTTGAATTCTGTCGCCCCCGATCCAACCCACGACAGACAAAAGAACCCGCAAGCGCAAAGGCCGACCAGCAGTGGCGGTGCCGAAAATGCTCAATAACCCAAACAACACCACACCTCCAACCTGAAACCCCCCCAAACCCCCAAGCCCCCTAACCCTGGGTACCACCCCACCTGCCGCGTTGGCGTAGCGCTCGTTTGCCTTTGGGCCCAGCGGCAGCGTCCAATCCGCCGCGGCGTGGGTCCGCCCCTCGAAGCCGATCTGCTGCGCCGCCGCCAGCCGCAGCGAGGGGCCGGCGGCGGGGGCGCCGCGCGCCGCGGCGTGCGCGCCGCCGGCGGGCGCGCCTGTCAGCGTCACGGAGAGCTGCGGCCGGCGCGGTGTTGTTTTGGGGGGCGAGAGCTTGCTTGTCTGTTTGGGGATTCAAACCGCCATTGGCTCATGCTCGGGCAATTCAGGGTTGCGAACCGCAGACAGGATCTGTTCGGAGGGCTCCAACCTCCAAAGGCCCCCCCAGCATGCTGGCACCCCCACCCGTTCAGTTTGAGCCACCCCCAGGCCACGGCAAAGCAGCCCAGCGCGCACCTGCTGCCGCGCGTGCTGGCCCTCCCCGCCCGGCGCCGGCACCAGCCTGCTCCACGCCGCGCCCACCGACCACCCCGCCAGCGCGCCGCCGCCGCCGGCCGGCCCGGGCGCGCCCCCGCCCGCGCGCGCGTGTGTGGGGGCGGCGAGGGTCGCCGACGCGCCGACCAGCAGCGAGGGCGCGCCGGCGGTGGCGGCGACGGAAAGGTCCAGAAGCCCCGCAGCGGGCGACAGCGAGGCGCGGAGGTGGGTCGCGCCCCCCGGGGGGACGTAGTCAACAGCCACCCTGGCGCCCGCCGCCGCCGCGGCGGCGGCGGCGGCGGCGGCAGCAGGCCCCGCGGAACCGGGTGGCGGCGCCGCGCCGGCTGCGGCGTCGCGCCCGCGCCGCGCCGCCGAAGCGGCCGCGGCGGCGGCGGCCGCCGCAAAGGGGTCTGCGCTGACCGAGACCGCCAGCCCCGGCGCCGCCGCCGGCGCGAGCGTCGCGCCGAGGGAGGCCGCGCCCGACGCGGCCAGCGTCGCGCTCAGAGTGCAGCGGCCCTTGGCCGCCGCGGGCACCAGCACCGTGAGCGTGCTGCCGCCGGCGGGCGGGTACGGCGGCGCCGCGGCGGCGGCGGCGCCCGCGGCAGCGGCCGGGAGCAGCGCCTGCGCAGACAGCGCGACGCCATCGGCTGTGACCGTGCTGATCGCGCCCGTGGCCGCGCCCGGCCGCGCAAACGCGCCGCCGCGGGCGGCGGAGCCGGTTAGGATCTCTTCAATCGGGAGGGCGAGGTCGGCAAACGCCGGCACGGGCGGCGGCGGCGGCGGCGACATGGCGGCTGGTGGGGCTTGCGGCGCGGCTCGCCGACGACAAGCGTCAGAAACTGCAGTCAGAAAACGCCGGGCAAAAAATGAATTGACGCCGCCCCGCCCGCCGCTCACGGGCTGGGTGCCGCGCGGTGACGCGGTGACGTCGCCGCCGCCTCGGGCGGCGCGCCGCAACCTCGGACGCGCGCGAACCCCAACCCCCCCCCAAGCTGCGGGGCTTTCAGTTTGCATCCCCCCAGGTTCCAAAGGCGTTCTGCTTTACTGCGCGCCTGCGCTGCGGGCGGGCGGGAGCTGGTCAGGCCCTCCTTATCATCGAAAGGGTCGGCAGGGGAGGGGGCAGGGCACGAGGCAGGGGACGGATGCGCGGGGCCGCAGGAGGTTTCAGTTGACTAGCTTTGTTTGACCAGGCCGCCGGCGCGGCGCGGCGCGGCGCGGGACAGCGGGGCGCTGCTCGCGGCGCCGCGGTCGGCGGAAGAAAAAAGAGCACTCAATCAAAAGGGCGTTTTTTTTTCAAGTGCGCAGAGGCGCGCCGCGGCGCGCGCGCGCACGCGCAGCAACGTCAAAAACGGGCCAGCCGGCTGCAGCGCCGCGCCAAGGAGATCACCGCAGATGATCTGAGATCTCAGATCACTTGACGTCCACGGGGCCGGGCAGCAAAAAGTCTGGCAGCTCCGTCACAGGCTCAACCGCCGTCGTGGGCCGCGCCCACCACGCGTCATCCAGCCCGCCGTATGAGTACTCGGGCAGCTGCCCAGCAGCTGCCGGCTGCTGCTGCTGCTGCTGCTGCCGCTGCTGCTGCTGCTGGGGCGCCGATTGCGGCTGCGGGGCGGAGGGCCCGGCGTGGCCGGCCGCGGCGTGCCAGCCGCCCTCTGGCGGCTGGACCAGCGTGCCGCCGTGCGCCCACTGCTCCTCCAAAGCGACCGCCGGCAGCCCACCGCCCGGCCCGCCGCCGCCGCCGCCGCCGCCGCCGCCAGCCCCTGCGGCTGGCCACCCCGCCGCGGGGGCGGCGGGGGCCGCAGGCGCCGCGGCCGCGGGGCGCGCCGCCGCGGCGCCGCCCGCCGCGGGGGCGGCGGTTGCGGCGGCGGTTCCGGCGGGGCGCGCCAGGTCAGCGTACTGCGCGTCGCTGGGGCAGGCGCAGGGCAGCGAGCCTTTGAGGCTGTGCAGGGAGGCGCGGGCAGACTCCAGGAGCGCCCCCAGCTCGCGGCCGCGCAGCAAAAGGTCCTGCAAAGGGGGGAAAGGGGGATAGGTTGGGAGGTTGGAGCGGGGGCGAGGGCGGGCGCGGGCGCCGGGGGAGGGTGCGGGAGGGGTGGGTCGGTGGCCGCAGAGGGTGGATGGATGGGGGACGCACGCCGCACGCCGCGCGCCGGCCGCAGCGGCCGAAACGCTAAACCCGCGCGCGGCGCCGCACCTGAAGGCGGGGCTCGGAGGTGTAGCGGTCCTCCAGCCCCTCCGCCAGCCACTGCAGCGCACCCAGCTCGAGCACGGCGTCCGCGCCGCCCTCCCCCCCGCCGGCCGCCGCCGCGGCGGCGGCGGCCGCCGCCGCCTCGCCCGCCGCGCCGCGCGCGGCGCGGAGCAGCGAAGCCAGCCGCGCGCGCGCCTCGGACAGCTCCGCACGCAGGGCCTCGGACTCGGCCGCCGCCTCGGACAGGCGCGCGGCGGCCTCCGCGTCCGCCGCGCTGGCTGGCGCCGCGCCGCCGCCGTCGCCGCCGCCGCCGGCCTCCTGCCGCTGCTGCTGCCGCTGCCGCTGCTCGGCCTGCGCCGCCTCGAGCGCCGCCGCCGCCGCGGCCGCGCGCTCCTCGGCCGCGCGCCGCGCCTCGGACGCCTCTTCCAGCGCCTGCCGCAGCGACTCAGCGTCCGCGGCCACCGCGTCGGCCGCCGCCTCCAGCTCCTCGCACCGCGCGCCGAGCAGCTCCGCCCGCGCCGCCGCGGCCGCGCCGCCCGCGCTCGCCGCGCCGCGCGCCGCCTCGGCGTCCGCAGCGCGCCGCTGCAGCTCTGAAAGCGCCGCCTCGGCGCCCTCCGCTGCCGCCTCGGCGCGGTCGAGGCGGGCGCGCAGCGCCTCCGACTCTGCTGCCGCCGCGTCGGCGCGCGCGGAGGCCGCCGCGGCGCGCTCCTCGAGCTCCCGCAGCCGCTCCGCCTGGCCGCTGTCGCCGCTGTCGCCGCCCTCGCCCTCGCCCTCGCCCCGGCGCCGTTCGAGCGCCTCGGCGCGCGCGCGCGCCTCGGACAACTGCCGCTCGGCCTCCTCCACCTTGGCCGTAAGCGCCCGCACGTCTGCCTCGCGGTCCGTCAGGTCGCTCTGAGTCAGCATCAGCTGGTGCTGCGTCTCGTCGAGCCACGCGCGCAGCTGCTGCACCTTGCCCGCCGCCGCCGCAGCCGGCGTCGGCGTCGTGCCGGCCGACCCGCCACCGGCGCCGGCGCCGGCGCCGCCGTTGGCGTCGCGCGCGCCGCCCGCGCCCGCGGCGCCGCCGCCACCGCCGCCGCCGCCGCCGGCGGGCAGGCCGAGGCGCGCGGCGTTCAGCTCCTCCTCCTTCAAAAGCAGGCTCTCCTCGCGCGTCGCGAGCGTCTCCCGCAGCCCCGCGGCCTCCTCCTGCGCCTCCCGCCACCCCGCCTCGGCCTCCACCGCGCGGCGGCGGGCGGCGGCGAGCTCGGCCCTCACCGACGCCAGCTGCTGCTCCAGCTGCTGCTGCGCCTCGGCCGAGGCGGCGGCGGCGACGGCTGCCGCGGCGGCGGCCGCGCCCGCGCCGTCCGCCTGCTTCGCGCGCGCCGCCGCCGACAGCGGCGGCGGCGGCGTCCCCGACCCGAGCGCGCTCGCCGCCGCGGCCGCCGCGCCGCTGGAAGTGAAAGCGTCGTGCACCAGCGACCCAGCGCGCTGCTGCCGGTCCGCGGTGCTCGCAAGCAGCGTGCGCAGGGAGCCCGCGAGGGTGGTGTGCGCGGCGACCTGGTGGCGCAGCTGCTCGGCGACGGTGCCGAAGAGCGAGGCGGCGTCCTGGGAGAGCCCCGAGCCGGCGCCGCTGCTGCGGCGGTGCGCCTTTAGCGCCGGCCCCGGCGCGGCCGCGAACAGCGGGTGGTGCGGGTGGCCGGCCGGCGGGGGCGGGGCAAACGCGGGGCCGGGGATCTCGAGCGGCGGCGGCGAGGGCCGCGGCTGCTGCTGCGGCAGCTGCGCGGGCGCGGCGCCGCCGAACAGGTCTCCCAGCATGCCCTCCGTCACGGCAGTGCCCTCCGCCCGCTCCTGCTGCTGCTGCTGCTGGCCGGCGGCCGGCGCAGGGCCCCCGCCGTCGCTGCCGCCGTCCTCGCCGGCAAACAGAAGGTCGAGGGGGTCGCGCGGCGCCATGGCGAAGCGAGGCCCGCGGCCGCTGCCGCTGCCGGGGCCGCTGCGGCGCGCGCCGCTAGCGCCACGCCCCGCGGCGCCGCTCAGCCGTCCGCCGAGCCCGCAGCGCCGGGAGCGCCCTCAGTCCTCGTTTTGCGGGGAATTTCAGCGGACTCCGGGGCGATGGGGGCCTGTGGGAAGGCGCTGTGGCCAGAACGGCCACACGGGCGGAGCGTTTGGCGCTGGCCGAGGTCACAGCGACGCACCGGGCGCCGTGGACGCTTCACGAAGGCACTAAGCTGCAATCCTCCACACCGCGGTCGTGAAAGCCGCGATCCCACGGGCGAGCCTGATGAGCAGTAGGCTATTTTCCTGCTGGGGCGGTTCCTTTTAGAAGAATGAAAGGGTTCGGCACTTGTACACTCGGGCCGATCTGCACAAGCTGGGGGGGCCTGGGCGCTGCGCAGCGCTCCCGCCGTGCAGCTGCGCCTGCACGTCGCGCCGCACCCGGCTCCGCGTTCTGTTTGTTACAGCGTACCGGCACGGCCCCTCAATTCATCATACACAACACAACTCTCTGCGCTCAACACCCTGTGGCGGGGCAGCTCGCTCCCTCGGCCCGCATCGTCGAAACGCGTTGACCGCCGCGCCCGCAGGGCCTGCGGCCCCGCAGCAGTGCTGGGGAGGCCAAGCGACAGAACACGCGCAGACAGACGCGCAGCAGCCTTTCCAGAGCTCGGCAGCGGCCATCCAACAGCAGCAGCACGCCGGGCAGGCAGGGGAGCATGGGGCCTAGCCCCCACCCCCGCTGCTCGCAGCGCACCGCCTCGCAGCAGGCAGGGGCGCCCCCTGGTGCCAGGAAACCAGCAGGGCTGCCCCATCAGTCATCACTCCGCCGCCGCCCCGCCGCCGCCGCCGCCTGGCGCCAGGAAGACCTGGTGCGTCGCGGACAGCAGCCGGCGGTCGCCGGCGGTGGAGTAGCGCAGCACCCAGCGCGCCACGCCGCCGCACCTGCATCGGTGGCGGGTGGCGGTTTTGTGAATGGGGGACGGCGTGCGGGATGGAGGCCAAGCAATGAGGCCAAGCAAGGGGCGGTGCTGCGCGCCCTGCTTAGCAGGGCGGGCGGCTTTTTAACATCGCGCGCGCGGCGTCCCCAAGCCCTTTACGCCCCTCCCGTCCACACGCAACCGCGCGCCCGCCCCAATATCAGTTTGCCGCGCCTCCCGCCATGCATCCCGAGCACGCCGTCACACGCAGCCCCCAACCCCAAGCCCCCACACACAGGGGGCTTGAAGAATGATAACCCCTCGATCCCGAGAATGGTACCCCCTTCCCGCTCACGGCAGGAGCGCGCCCGCCTCGAGAACCGCGTCAGCCCCCGCCTCGGCCAGCGGCGCGAGCGACAGCGGCGCGCGCGCGTAGGCGCCGCCGGGGTACCAAACCTCCGCGATCTGAGATCCGGCGGGCCCGGCTGCCCGTCCCGCTTCCGCCCCGCCGTCCCCGCCGTCGCCGTCGCCGCCGCCGTCGCGCTGCGCGGCGCCCGAGGCGGCGGCGGTGGGGGCCGCCCACCAGAACGCGTCATCGTCGGCGGCGGGCGCGGCAGCGGCTGCGGCCGCGGCGCCGCCCGCCTCGGAGGGCGCCGCCTCGGACGTCGCGCGCCCCGGAGCCGCCGCCTCGGACGTCGCGCGCAGAAGCGCAGAGCCGTCGGGCGAGTAGGTGAAAACGGACTGCCGGCGGACTGTCAGGCGGGGGCTGGCCGAGGCAAAGTAGGCATCGATGCAGGGAGGGCTGCGGGCATTTTGGGTTTTAGGGGGGGTAGCGCGGGCGGGGGTCCGGGCAGGGCGACTGGCTTGCTGCCGGGGCAAGGGCACACAACAGCACAACAGCACAACAGCACAACAGCACAACAGTGGGCCAAAGGCTGTTTGGTCCCGCAGGCGGGCGCCGCGCCCCCCTTGCCTCGGCTTTGGCGCCGCCGCGGCCTGAGACAGCAGGGGGTGCTCATTTTTGGTGAAGGCGTCCCTCACGTCATCCAGGCCGGGGATGGCGATCTGGGGGGGGGGCAGGTGCCCAGGTTTTGGGCGGGTCCGGGTTTCGAACGATGGACCGGTTGAGCCGGGTTTGCCCTGACCCGCGGCGGCAGTCAGAGTGGCCCGCACCGCCCGAACAACAGCTGGCACAGCTGGACAAGAGCACGGGGAAGGAGGCGCGCACTGGCAAGTGGCTTTTGCCAGCCATCAGGTCAACAACCGGCGGAACCGACCCAGCCGCGTCGGAGACGCGGCGCGCGCCCGCGCGCTCAGCAGGTGAGGCTCACCTCCCAGGAGTGGCGCGTGTCGAGCAGCCGCCCCGTGGCCGGGCAGTATTTGAGCTTGACGCTCACGCGCTCTCCGGGGCCGCCGGGCGCGCCGGCGGCGGGGGCCTGTGTTTGTTGCGCCGCGCGCCGCGCGCGCGCGGGGGGCGCAGTTCGGTTGCGCCTGGAGCGAGGCTGCCCGGCTGAGTGGGCGAGGGGGCAGGCCGCTTTCGGGGTCGTGACGCGTGAGCGATTGGCGAGCGCGCGCCAAGCGCCCAAACGCACCCTCAGCAGCGGCGTCGCGACCCACGGCTTGGCGGGCGCGCCGCCGCCGCCAGCGCCGCCCCCCGGCTTTGGCAGCCCCGGCGGCGCGGTGCAAAAGCTTTTGAGGGCGGGGGCGGGGCGGGCGGGGGCGGGGGCGGAGGGAGAAACACTTGGGCGCCGGGAGCGAGGGAGACGCGTGGGCGGCGTTGGGGGGAACCCTCCCGAGCCCGAGGCGAGCAGCACGCCGGCCGCCGGCGCCAACCCCAAGCCCATGGCACTGCCGCGTGCCGCAGCACGGGCTCCATCGTTCCCTCCCCGGCCCAAAAAAGGAACAAAAATGGCCCCCCCTCCCCCTGACTCACCCGTAATCTTCAACGGCCCACGTGCGCATGGAGGCGCCCAGGTCCCCTAGCTCCCCCTCGATGCCGGGCTGCGCGCAGATGGCGTGCAGACGGTGAGGACAGCACAGGCAGAGAGCACGGCCCGCGCGCGTTTCGGTTCGTTTTTGTATTGCCGTCGTCAGCACTCAGAAAGCAGGCGCGCGCAGCACGGCGGGCCAGCTGACAGTGCTTTTACAGATGCGTATACGCACTGGTACGTACCACAGCGCCAAACCCCAGCAAGGCAAATACCGCACGGCGGCGCATGCAAAACGCAAACCCCCGGCGCCCGCCCGCCGCCCCCACCTGGAACATTGGAACCGAGGGGCTCAGCTCCATAATGTTGGTCTCCAGCTCCAGGCCCTCCTGGTGATGATGGGGCGGTTTTTTGGGAGGTTTTTTGTGCTGTGGCGGCGTTTGTGGCTGCCGCCGGGTTCTGGATTCGGGCGGGGCCGCAGTTGCCAGCCCGGTGGCTTCCAAAACTGCTCAGCGACTACAAGAGCCGTGCTGCCGTTAAAACGAGAAGTAAGGGGCAGGTCTGCGTGCGCGGGAGGCGCGCCTGCAGGGGGTCGACCGTGCGGCGCGGGCCGATGAAGGGCGACTCGCTGCGCTGGCTGGTCAGCGCCAGCCAGACCTGCGCGGTGGGCTGCTGCACGGGCGGCGGCGGCGGGTGGCGGCGGCGGCAGGTGGGCGGCGGCGGCGGGTGGGCGGCGGTGAGCTGCTGCCTCGGCGACGATGGTGCGGTGTTGGAGGCGGCCACAACGCCGAGTGCAACCCAGTTAAACCCGGTCGAGACCGGTCAAACCAATATCTGGGCGACTGCCCGCCCACCTCCCCCCCGTCTTCCTCCCCCCAGCGGAAAACGTAAACGTCCCTGCCCCAGTCGCTGGGCTGCCCCGCCGTCGACGCGCCCTGCCAGCGCCACCAGCGGCCTGCGCGCAGCGGGGGCCGGCGAGGAGGGAAGCCGCGGCGCGGCGCGGGGGGCGCGTTTGATGCGAGCCGTAGGCGGGCGGGCGGGCGCGGGTGCGATCGCGATGCGTCGGCGAGGAGCGGGCGAGCGGGGCGCGGCCCGCGGCCCCCAAACAAAGCGCTGCTGGCTGCTGGCCCGGCCCCCAGACCTGCGTAGCCGCTGATGGGCCTGCTCAGTCCGAGGCGCGCGCGGGGCGGGCGGCGGAGGGGTGGGTGGGTTTGTGCCGGCGCTGCCAGCAGTGGCGGCGGCAAATGCTTTCCCAGCGCCTTGCGACGTTGCGGGCCCACTCTGACAATCGGAGAAGCAGGCACGCTCGGCTGACAGCGGCCGCCCGGCGGGCGACACCAGCGGAGGCAGAGCCGCAACTGAAAGAAACCCACCCCACCGCCTCCCCTAAAACGCACTTGCCGCGCGCCAGCTCGCCCATGTTTGTCGTGGTCAGGCGGAAAAGCTCCGCGGCGCTCATGGACTGCCGCCCCTCCGCCTGCCGGGGACCCACGCCGGGCGCCGCCGCCGCCCCGGCTGCGGCCGGCCCGCCTGCGGCGGCGGGCGCGGGCGCCGCGCCGGCGGCGGCGGCGGCGGCGGGCCGCTCCGACGCCGCAGCGGTGACGCGCATGCCGGCCGGTTTGCGGAAGCGGCAGCCTGCACGCAGGGAGGAGGGCGGTTGGGTGGGCGAGGGCTTGCAGCCGGCAGGGCTCAGCGCGGGCCCGCCGCGGCGCGCGCGGGCGCGCCCAGTCCACCCAGCGCGCGCGCGCACCTGCCACGGGGCTGGGGCGCTGAACGGGCCGTGCGCCGAGGATGCCTCGCATCTCGCGTTTGGGGCCGAAACGAGGGGGCGGGGCGGGCGGGGGGTGAGGCGAAGACAACGAGGCCCCGTGCGTCGAGGCCGGGCCACTCCGCGAGCTGGGTCGCACTTGTTCGCGCGGTTTGCGACCAAAAAGCGAATTGGAGAGAACCCAGGTCGGCGTGGGGAGTTGCGCGGCCGCCCGCGCCCCGGTCATGCCGCCGCCCCCGAGCTCCGCCGCGCCTCGGCCTGGCCCCCTGCATGCCCACCGAGCGCCCCTTTGTTCCCCTGCACCCGCGTGCACTCCTCCTCGCGGCCCTCAGGCGCTCCAGGCTGCGGGGGGGACACGATCCGGATTACAAACGCGGCGCCCCAGGGAAACGCGCCCGCAAACGCGCGGCGCGCGCACGCCGGCGGCCGGCTTCTGTCCGCGCGCGCGCGCGCCGGATCGTGGGCCAGGCGCGCGCGCCCGAAAGATCAATGACGACTAAACCGGGGAGGTTTTTCAAGCTGTATGCGGCCGCGCGCGCGCGCAGAGGCGGCCGCCCGCACGCGCTCCCGCTCGCGCGCCGCCAGGCCCCTCTCTGCAGGCCGCTCGCCCCAACCGAGAGCGACCTGGCAGATCACTTGGCCTGGCCGAGCAGGAAGGCGGCCACCACGCCGTTGGCGGTGGTCGGGCCCACGGCGGGGCCCAGCAGGTTCATGTGGCGCTTGCGGTAGCCCTGGGAAGAGGGGGGGGGGGTCGGGGATCAGGAACGGGCGCCAGCGGCTCGACTCACTCGCGCGGCGGCGGGCGCCCACACCAGGCTTGCTGCCCGCGCGCGCGCTGCTTTCTGATAGAGCTCCTTCTTTGAGCTCTTTAGTCGAGGCTTCCACCACGGCATGGGAAGAAGCCCCGGCAAACGACCCGGCGCGTGCTCACCGGCACCATCTGCGTCGCGAGGTGGGAGAGGCTGTCAAACTCGGTGACGGCGTCCCACATGCGGTGCCAGTCGTCCACCAGGTTGTACAGCTTGCGCAGGTCCTCGGGGTGAGACCTGGGGGGGGGTGGAGGTTATTGCGGGTGTTTTGCGGTTTGTTTTGGGGGAGGGGGTCGGGCTTGCGGCGCCAGACGCTACACCGCCGCGCGCGCGGCTGCTTGCGGGGCTTTCGGCCTAACTCGGCCCCCCATGCCATCGGATTGCGTGCCACGGCCCCAACAAGCCCCATGGGGGTGGGTGAGTGGCGCAAGTCGACCCAAGACCTTTTAGCCGCTCACCCAACCCCCTCTTAACCCCCTCCCAAACGCGCCCACCTATAGTAGACCTCCTTGCTGAACGCCACCCCAAAGTCAGGCCACTGCGCCAGCAGGCTGTACCGCTCGTGCGCCAGCCGCAGCAGGTGCTCCATGAAGGAGGCGTGCAGCACAGAGATGCGGGGGGTGTCGTACAGGGTGAGGGGGGTGGACTGCAGCCTGGGAGTTGGGGGGGGGGGTGGGGAGGCGGGCGGCGCGGCGGGCGCGTTGGTCGAGGGTCCGCGGGCGTGGTCTGCCTGCTGTGGCACTGGCCCTGCGACGCCGCGGCAGCAACAGCGAGGCAAGCCTCCGCGAGCGCCTCGGCTGGCGCCCGCAGCGGCCGCAGGGGCGCAAGCGCGCTGCACCGCGCCGCGCTCACTTGCGGATGCTGCTGGGCGCGTAGCTGGCGCGCGCCGAGGCGCGGCCCGCCTTCACATCCACGGAGACCGACTTGGCATCGCCCTTGGCGGCGACGCTGATGGCCGAGGAGCCCGCCGGCGGCGGCGCGTCGGCGATGCTGCAGGGGGCGGGGCGGAGGGAGGGGGTGTGGGCGCGGTTTCCAGTCGGGCCGCGGCGGTGCGCCGGCCGCGGCGTGGCGCGTATGGGGGTGGCGCGCCTTCGCCGCAGCCCGCCGGCCGCCGAGCGCGGCCGCGCGCTGGATGCGTGCCGCGCGGGCGCGCCGCGCCGCCGCAAGGCGCCGTGCGCCACATGCAGCCGTGCGCGAATGCGCGCGCGCGCCATGCGCTGCATGCAGCCGCCATGCGCACCCCGAGAAGGTGTAGGACGTGAACGCCCTGCTGCTGCTCGCGGCCGCGGCGGTCTCCAGGGACGCGCCTGCGCGGGGGATCGGGAGGGGCGGGCCCGTTGGCGCCGGGCGCGCCCGCTGCTGCTGCCGCTGGCACGCACAACCGCGCGCTGCGCGAGCGCTGCAGGCCGCCCTTCGGCCAGCACCACGCCCTGGACGCCCGCTCCGTGCGCGCCTCAGGCACCCTCCGCTGCTGGGCACGGGCCCAGGGGCTCAGGGGCCTCGCTGCCCTAGCCCTGAAGCCCCAGATCAGCGGTCGATCTCCAGCAGCCCTCCTCGCGCCCCGAGTGCCCTGCGCCTCTGCCACACACCTGAACCGGCCGCCGCCTGCAGCAGGCGCAGCGCCGGGCCGGCGCGCTGCATCGTGGGCCCTTCGCCCTACAGCTGCTGCCGCTGCTCCTGCTGGTGCTGCCTTTGGTTCTCCAGTCGCCTCTAAAACGGCCTTCTCAACTACACACGGGCACAGAGCCTGACTGTTGGGCTAAAGAGCGGGGCAGGTGGGCAGTTCCAGAGCCACCCCTGCTCCAACCCACCCACCTTTACCGGCTCGATCGATCGGGGTCGTAAAATCGTGCCTCGAGACTTTCGGTGAGGGCCGGCTGCAGGACCCCCCGTCGTGATCAACGCCCCCCACGCCAGGGCCAGTGCCCACAAGCGCGCTGTCCAGCTTCGGGGCTGCAGCGAGCAGGAGGAGGCCCGGGCAAGCTCCCCAGACGACGGGCGGTGGGTGCGGACCGCAGGAGCAGCCCGCAGCACGCGCCGTGCGTCTGCAGCATGTGCCGCAGCGGGGCGGCGGGGGCGGCGGGGCGGCGCGCAGAGCTCCTTCTGCGAACGCCGCCGCCGCCGCTGCTGCCGCCATTCGCCCCATGGCAGTCCCTGCGCATCGATGGCGCCCGAACGAGCCCCACCGGCTGCCCGCAGCCGGCCGAATCCCCTCGCCCACCCACGCCCCCCTCGCACAGGCGTACGAGGCGGAACGCCCACCCCCGCTCCGGAACAGCAGGGCAGCGCGGCCACCCCCTCAGCGGCGGCCGCAGCCCGTCCCACGTCGGGGCGCCGGCCCCCGGCCCGGCCCGACCAGCAGCAGCCATGTCAGACATAGCAAACCGAGACGAGGCCATGCGCTGCCTCGAGATCGCGCGCGCCGCGATCGCCGCCGGCGACGGCGCGCGCGCCGAAAAGTTTGCCAACAAGGCGCTGCGGCTGTACCGCTGCCCCGAGTCCGAGGCGCTTGCGCTGCGGGTGGCTGAGGCGAACGCGTGGGCGGCGGGCGCCGGCGGCGCGCGGGGAGGCGCGGCGGGGCCGTCCACCTCGCCGCGGCGCGAGCAGCAGCAGCAGCAGCAGCGGCAGCACGGCGGCGGCGCGCACCCCCGCGGCGGCGGGGCGCAGCAGCAGCAGCAGCAGCAGCACGCGCGGGGCGCCGGCGGCCTCGGCGCGGGCGTGGAGGGCCTCAGGCGGCGCGCCGGCGGCGCGGAGCAGCCGCCGCCAGAGGACCCCAGCGTCACCCCCGAGCAGCGGCAGCTGGTGGCGCGCATCCTGGCGTCAAAGGTGCGGCCGGGGGATTCCATTGGGAACCCCGGCCATTGGCGGGGCGGCGGCTGGCCCAAAGTCACGAAAAGGGCGTCGAAGGTGTTGGCCGGCGGTGCCACGCGCTCGGAACCCGCCGCAGCATCTCCCTTGCCCCGCGTGCGCGCTCGCACGCGCACCCAGCCGCCTGCCGTGCCGGCTGCCGCCGCACGCAAACGCGTGACTCGCCCCCGGCCCTCTGCGACTCGCCCCTGCTGCGACTCACCCCCCGTCACCCACAGGATTACTACGAGATCCTGGCGGTCAGCCGGACTGCGGACGACGACGGCATCAAGCGCGCCTACAGAAAGGTGGGGGGGGGGGTGGATGCTTTGGACGCTTCAAGCGCGGCGTGTTTCACCTGTGTTGCGTTCTTGCGTGCGTGCGTGTGAGTGTGTGCGTGTCTTTGTGTCCAGGTCGCCCCTGCCGAGGACTTGGGACCGCCTCCGAGGACGCACCCTAACGTCACCCCCACCCCCTAACTCCCCCCACCCCCAAAACCCCGTGCCAGCTCGCGCTGCGGCTGCACCCGGACAAGAACAAGGCCCACCGGGCAGAGGACGCCTTCAAATCCGTGAGCCGCGCGTTCAGCTGCCTTTCTGATGCGGACAAGCGCGCCCACTACGACCGGACGGGCTACGAATCCCACGGCGACGCCGCCGCGGCGGCGCGCACGCGCGGCGGCGGCGGCGGCGGCGGCGCGCGCGGCGGGTTTGGGGGCGGGCCGTTTGGGCAGATGGGGGGGATGTACTACTCATCGGATGACATAGACCCCGAGGAGATTTTCAACATGTTCTTCGGGTGGGTCTCTTTTGGGCTTTGGTTGTTTTGGTTTCGTGTGAGTGTGTTGGTATGTGCGCCGGCCTCCCCAGCTGCGTGTTTGTCGTCTGAGGGGGCTTTGTGGGGCGCCCGGCTTGGGGGTGCGCCGCGCACGCGCGTGATTGGCTGCGCGGGCCACTCAGACCCCCCTCCCCGGCCAAACTGGCCAACGCATCCGATCCCCCTCTGAAACCCCCGCTGCCCCGCCTGCATTGCCCCAAATCTCCCCCTTTGTTTGCAGCGCCGGCGCCTTTGGCGCGCACCGCGCCTTCCGGACGCAGTTCGGCGGCGGGCCGCGCGCGCAGCAGCGCCGCCCGGCGGGCAGCCGGCAGGAGGAGGCGCCGCGGAGCCCGCTGCTGGGGTTCATTCAGGTGGGCGCCTGCTCGCGTTGGGCTCCTGGGTTTGCTTTGTTGTGTGCTTTGCGTGCTTTGTTGAGCGGCTTTGTCGCACCCCACCACTGAGGCGCCAGCCCGTCGCCCTTTCGCGACCGCCGGCGGCGGCAGACTAACCCCAACCCCCCCAATTGGGCTGACCGGCCCCTAGTAATAACGCACCCCTGGCAATGACACACACACAACCGCCCCTCCCCCCCCCAGCTGCTGCCCGTGCTGCTGCTGGTGGCGCTGGCGCTGTTCAGCGGGGCATCGGACCCGGTCTACTCGCTAGAGGTGCGCGCCTGGTGGCTTTGTTTCTTTGCCTGCTTGGTTTATTTGCCTGCTTTAGTTGTTGCTTCTTAGATGCCGTGCCGCCCGTGAAACCTCATCACACCGCCCGCGCGCCGACAAAACAACCGCCGCCGCTGAACCCCCCCCCCAAAAAAACAGCGCGACACAAAGTACTCGCAGCAGCTGGCCACGGCGCGCCTGGAGGTGCCCTATTTCGTGAAGAGCGTGCCTGACTTCGAGGCCAAATTTGGGCGGCCGGGCTCCCATTCAAGGAGCGTGCTGGAGCGGCAGGTGCGGGCCCCCCGAATTGGGGACGGAGGGGGTTGAGCGGGCGCCGGGCTTTTGGCGCGCGCTGGTTCGGGGTGGGAGGGAGCCTCCCATGTCTGGCCGGCCGCCCCAAATCAATAGCCGCCTTGGCCCGCCCTAAAAAACCACCCCCAAATGTCGAGGGAACTGCGCCTCCATCAGGCTCCCTCCAAACCCGCAATCGAACTCTCCCTACGAACCTCGTCCTTTAAACCCTCGCCCCCTCAACCCTCGTCCCCTAAACCCTCGCCCCCTAAACCCTCGCCCCCCAAACCCCAGGTCGAATCGGAGCATTACGAGCGCACCCACCTGCGCTGCCAGCAGGAGCGGATGACTCAGCACCGACTCTACACCTGGGGCAGCCGCGACAAGGCCAAGGGCCTGGAGATGCCGGGCTGCGACGAGCTGGCCGCGCTGAACGATCGGCTGGGCATCGGGCGCGGCGGCGGGCAGCGCGCGGGCGTCGCGTACTGAGCGGCGGCCGGCCGCTGCTGCTGCTGGCCGCTGCTGCTGCTGCTGCCGCCTCTGCTCCTGCTGCTGCCGGTGCTCCTGCGCCGGCGCTGCCACGTGCGCACAACGCCGCGGGCCAAACCCCCAGTTGCCCGCCCCCGCTGCCGCAGCTGCCGTTTTGTGCATTGCTCTGTGAGAGAGTAACAAACTTTGAGTGACGGGGCCAGTCGCACACACAGAAATATGGAGTGACGCGAGCACCTGGGAGCCCATTCTATGGGTGCATATGAAAGCAAGAGGGGCGGGGCCGAACGTGCGCGTGCGCGTTGCATGCAAAGGCAGTGCTGGCCGCCGGCTGCGCATGCGGGAACGGGAGAGGACGGGGGGGCGCCGCTCACTGCTGCTTG
Organism: Raphidocelis subcapitata; assembly: GCA_003203535.1. Lineage (NCBI taxonomy): Eukaryota > Viridiplantae > Chlorophyta > Chlorophyceae > Sphaeropleales > Selenastraceae > Raphidocelis > Raphidocelis subcapitata. The sequence goes on along the minus strand of BDRX01000214.1, from coordinate 6,623 downwards.
CACTCCTGCGGCTGCTCGCCGCCCGCCGCGCCCGCCGCGGCGCCCGGCGCGCGCTTGCCGCCGCGGCGGCGGGGGCGCGGGGGAGGGTCGTCGTCGTCCTCGTCCTCATCATCCTCGTCCTCGTCCTCATCCTCGTCCTCGTCCTCGTCACCTGGTGACAAACGGCGGGTGACAAACGGCGGGCGTTGTTTGGTCAGTTAGCCAGTTGTTTGTGCGTGTGGGTGCTGGTGTGCACGCGCGGGTGCGCGCCCAGCCAGCTTTGTGCGTGCCCCGGCGGGCAGGCCCTGCTGCCAGACCCCCCCCCCCCCCAAAGCCAGGCCACCCTTGGCTATCCTGCCCCTGGTGTGAGCCCTGCCCCTGGTGTGAGCCCGGGCCCCCCCCCCCCCCCTAAAAAAAAAAAGGCAGCCAGGCCACCCACCCATGTACATGTCCCCCTCCTCGTCCTCCAGAGCCTCCCCCGTGAACCAACCCACGGCGTTGGGGATCTGGGTGGGTGGGGCAGGGGATGGGTGGGTGTTTGGGTGGGTGGGTGGGTGGGTATGTGGTGGGTTTCTCCGGGCCCTTTTGTCCCTTCTGGATGCAACCCGAAAGGGCCCAAACCGGCCCCAGCACACCCACAAACACAAACAGCCCCCCCCCAAACCCACCAGGCTGCTCCGGATGGCGTCCCCAATGTCGTAGTCCGCCTCAATGGCCGCCTCCAGCACCTCGACCTCGTCGCCGTCCAGGTCAGCGTCCTCCTCGGGCACCTTGGGGGGCGTTTTCGTCGGGTTTGCGCGCGCGCTTTTAGGAGGGCGCGGGCGCCGACGCGGCTGCGATTTCAGCTGCCGCTGCAGCCCCGAACAGCGGGCGCGCCCCGCGCCGACGAAGGCCCGGCGGCGAAAGCCGCGCAGCGCTTCGGCCGCCGCCCCTGTCTCGAGGCGACTCATGCGCGCGAGAGAGAGGCAAAGAGACGGCTGAAAGACAGCGCGCGCGCGCGCGTGCGCTCAACCCTAAACCCTACCGACCTGCGGGGGGCTGAAGAAGTTGAAGAAGCTGTCCACGGGCTCCAGCTTGGTCTGGGGCTTGGCGTCCTTGGAGGCGCCCTTCTTGGGCTTCTTCTTCATCAGCTTGACGGTCACCTGTTGGGGTGGGGTGCGTTTGGGTGGGTGGGAAGGGGGGGGGGCGTTAGGTGCGTTGCATCGGGGCGCGCTGGGCTGGGGCGTGGAGGTGCGTTCGGCTGGGGCGGTGGGTTGGGGTGGTGGTGCGCGTTGGGGCGGGGCGGTGTGTTGGGGTGCGTGCTGGGGCAGTTTGCACTGGGGTGCGCAGAAGCGGCGATGGCTGGGCGTGTGTGGGGGTGGGGGTGGGGGCGGTGCAGCAAGCGTTCCTTTCGCACCGCTCCCCTCACCCCCGCCCCGGCCCCTCACGTTCTTTCCCGGCTTCCAGTCGATCTTGGTGCCCTCGGAGCGCTCCAGCACGGCGTCGCGGCCCTCCAGCATGTAGTAGGTCTTCTCAAGGACCTGGGGGGTGGGGTGGGGGGGAAAGGTGCTTAGGGTTTAGGGGTGGGGGCTTTTGGGGGGGAAAGGTGCTTAGGGTTGGGGAGTGGGGGGTTTTTCGGGTTTGGGGGTTTGGGGGGGGGGGGCTCTCAGCGAACAGCGGCGCAGCAGCCGCACGTTCGAGTTCAGATCGTGATCCTGATCGTCTTGAGAACGATCGGCTGCCGATCGTCCTCAAACGAGATCGATCGGGCAAACGAGATGCCCATCGTTCTCGTTCGAGCACGACCGGCGCGTTCTCAATTGCGCCGATTGAGTCGGCGCAATCACACGCCCCTAACAGCGCAACGGCAGTGCTGCACAGCAGCACCACGGCAGCGCATTTCCCATCCGCCCCACCTCGTTGGTGAAGTAGGGGTTCTCCGAGAAGGCCATGCGGATGCGGAAGCCCCCCGTCGCGGGCGGCTCCTCGTCGTCCTCCTCGTCCTCGTCGCCGGCCGCCTCCTTGGCGGGGCGGGGCTCCGGCTCCAGGGTCTCGCACTGCGGGTGGGGGGGGGGTGTGAGTCGGTTGGGTCGGTTGGTTTGGTGGGTCCGTTTGGGTTGGCCGGCCGGTCGGTTGGTGCGGGCCCAAGGGGATGCGGGCCCAACGCAGACGCCCTCTGAAAGCCAACAACCGCCGGGCCGGCCGCTCAGCTCACTGCCCCAAACCCCCAAAACCGCCGTAACCGCCCCCACCGTGACGTCTGTGAGGTAGCGCAGCACGTCCACGTCCTTCTCGTTCATCGCGTCGCGGGTGGCGTCGCAGCGGAGGAAGACGACCTGCCAGAAGTTGGGGATGCCCTTGGTGGCCTCTGTGGAAGGGGGGTGGGGGTGGGGTGGGGGTGGGGGTGGGGGTGGGAGGGTGGCCTTTCCAGGAAGGTGGGGCCGTTGGGTGGCCTTTCCGGGAGGGTGGGGATTGGCGTTGGAGGTGGGGCTTGGGGTGGGGGCGGGGGCGGAGGGTTTGGGGGCGCGGGCGGCGGGGGCGTTGCAAAGCCGCCGGCGACGGGACACCCGGAGGCCCCGCTTGCTTGAACCCTCAAGCAAGCGCGCAAACACGCGGGCCCCGCGCGGCGCGCACCGGCGGCGTCCACGCCCGCGGGCAGCGGCACGGCCTTCTCTCCCTTTACCACCGCGGCGCGCTCGTCGTACAGGGGCGCTGCAGGGCCGGGTTGGGGCGGGTTGGATTGGTGTGGGTGGGTTAGTCTGTGTCGGCCCGACAGCGGGCGGGTCAGCCACGGGGCAGGCGCACAAGTGTGCAGCCGGGACGCGCACGCCCAGGCACACCCAGGCAGCCACATCGACAGGCGGCGGCGCCCAGCCTCGAAGGGCCCAGAAAAAGCCCCCCGCCCACCGTAGAGCTTCTCGTATTTGGCCTCCAGCGCGGCGCGCTCCTTCTCATACTCCTCCTCGAGGTCGTCGTGCTGTTGCATGGGTTTGCATTGCGCGCAAAGGCGGGCCCGTTTGGGGGTTTGGGGGGCGCGCATGTGCGCGCATGCGTCTGCATGCGGGGCGCGCGCCTTGCGCTGCATGCGGCGGGGGCTGTCCATGCGCGCGCGCGCGGGGCGGCGCGGCGGGATCGGGGCGGCGCGGCATGGGGCGGCGCGGCGCGAGGTCCCGGCCGCGGGGCGCGCGGTGCGCTGTCGGCGCGCGGGGTGCTGTCGGCGCGCGGGCGCTGTCAGCGCGCGGGGCCGCGGCGCACCTTGCTCTGCAGCTCGCGCAGCGCCTCGACCGCGGCCTTGGTGCCGGCGGGCAGCTGCTCGACGAACTGGTCGGGGTCCAGCGTCAGCTGCTGCATCTGCGCCTGCGCGCGGGCGGGCGGCGGCGGGAGCGGGGCCGTGGGTCGGGGCGGCCGGCGGCGGCGGCTGCTGGGGGCTGGCGGCGGGCGGCTGCGAGCGCAGCGCGCGGCGGCGGGCGGCCGCCCCTGCTCCCAGGCAGGGCACGCGCGCCACACGCGCCACCCCGGCTCCGAAAGACCCATGGCCCCAGCATGCGTGGACGCCCGGCAGCGCGCCTCCCGCGCGCTGCCGGCCCCTCGCCACGCCTTCGGATCGGGCTCCGCTGCCCCTTGCCCCGTCTACGCCTGTTGTACAACGCTTTCACGCCCACCTGAATGTCTTCCATGGAGGTGGGGCCCGCGCGGCGGCTCCGCCGAACGCGCGCTGCGATCTGGCGCCGTTCACGGCAGGACGGCGCACACGGCGGTGCAAGTGTACGCGTGGCCGCGAAGAAAAGTGAACCCGGTCTCTGATGCGGTCGGGACCCGTTGACGCGTCGTCACCTGGAAGCCAGGGGGTTGGCGCAGGCGTCTTCAAAACCGGGGCCCTGCCTTCCGCCCCCCACAGTGCCCGTCAGCCGCCGCGGCCCCTGCAACCCCGAACCCCTCTATGTTCAGCGCCCATTAAACGCCCGAGCCCCGCGACGGCGCTGCGGAGCAAACCCGACTGAGCCCGCGCCGCCGCCGCTGCCGCCGCGCCGCTGCATCCGCAGCGCGCGCCACAGCGAGCGGCGCGGGCGGTGATGCGCTCAGAAAGTTTTCAATCCGACGGCCGCTCGCGCGGGCTCGGCGCGCCGGGCCATTGACAGCAGAGGGGCGGCGCGAGGCAGCGGCACGCGGGCGGCGAGGGGCATTCAAAGGCGGCGCCCCGCGCGCCTGGAGGCGCTCGCGCGCGCGGCACGTGGCGCGCGCGGCCGCGCCGGCCGTGAGCCGAAGACTAGCCAAATCCGAGCGCCCAGCGCTGTGAAGATAAAACGGCGGCCGCGAGAAAAGGTTTTTAATCGCACGGCCGAGCCGGCCGCGGCCCGCATCCCACGCCCGCGCCGCGCGCGCGCGCACGCCGCCGCCGGCGGGGGCGCCCCTACCGCCCTGCGCGCGGGGGGCACGGCCCGCTTTTTGTGTGGTTCCCCCCCTTGTGCGTCTGCGGCGGCCGCAATGATTACAAAACCTCAAAAACCCCGCGCGCACGCGCGCGGCGCGCCGAGGGCGCTGGGTCCGGCTAGCCGCCGGCCCCCCGCCCGGTGAGGCGTCGCTACACTTGATATGACTGCGGCCCGCCTATTGACCGCTTCCGGTTCTGAATGCAGTGCTTTTGCCGAATCGTGCCCGCCCGCGTCGTTCGTGCGAGTGCGTGTTGGGGTGCGTGTGCGTGGGCGTCTGCGTGGGCGGGGGCGTGTGTGCCAGTTGGTGGGCGTGCCAGTTGGAGAGTGTGTGCGTGCGCCGCTGCAGACGGAAGCCGATTCCACGCAACAGCCGGCAGAGAGTGGGGGGGGGCCCTGCAGCCGCCCTGCGGCCGCCGGAGGGAGGGGGGGCATGGCCCCGCGGCCCCTCGCGGTGCAGCGCCGCGCAGCGCAGCCCTGCTGCGGCGGGCGCTGGGGGCGGGGGCGGGGGCCGCAGGGTTTGATCTGATCTAAAGCCGTGCTCGAGAGAAGAGGGAGCGGGGAGCGGCCGCCGGGAGGGGCCTCGTACGCAAGTAAACGCGTCAGCAACCATGTGCGGGGTTGAGTCAAGATCGGTCAAAGGTACACTTAGTGTTGGGTTGCATGGCAGTGCCGAAACCGAGAGGGGGCGAAAGCGTTTGAAAAGTGGCGGCGGCAGGCGTCAGGAGGGCTCGAGGCCTGGGCTGCGCGAGCGCTTGGCGGGCAAATCGTCATTCCAGAAAGCCCCGCCGCAGCGGCGGGGCGCAGCGTTTGTTCGGGGCGCGGGGCCGGCGCGGCGCAGGGCAGCTGGGCGGGCGGGGCGGGCCGGCGCGGGGGGTGGGGGGGGGGGGCCCGTGCCGGCCTCGCGCCTCGCCGCGCTGATGCCGCTGCGCCCGCGCCCCGCAGCCGCCGCGCGACGGCTGCGGCAGCTGCCGGGCCGGGCAGGCGCCGGGCCCGGGCCCGCGGGGCGCGCGGGGCGGCGGGCCGCCGGCCCGTCAAGCCCCCGCCCGCCCCCAGCCGCCGCCGGTGCGGCGCCACAGCGAAAACGCCGTCGCCGCAAAGGCAAGGGCGACAGAGCCGGCCCAAAACGCGGCGAGGGCGATGGCGCTCTCGAGGGCCCGCGTGGGCTCAAGGCCGAGCTCCCTGTTTTGGTTTTGGGGGGGCGGGGGTGCCGCGGTTTCGAGGCGTGAGGGTGCGTTTGGGGGCGGGCATTTCGAGGGGTGGGGTTTTGGGGGGAGGTTGCGGAGGTGTGTGCGGCGTGTTCCGGTGCAAGCCGCGCGCGCCCCAGTCGCTCGCGCCATCGCCGCTCCCGGGGGCCGGGCTGGGGACCGCGGGACGCTGCCGCCGCGCCCTTCCCCTCCCGAAGCCCCCCATGCACCCCCCCAAACCCCCCGCACCTGAGGAAGAGGTTGCCCTCGAGCCCCTCGACCTCGGCGTAACCGGTGACCCTCAGGGAGTAGATCTGGCCGTTGGAATTCCGGTTGGGGGGGTGGTTGGGCGGTGGGGGTTGGTTTGGGGGGAGGTTTCGGCCGTTGGGAGGGTCGTTGGGCGGTGTTTAGGCCGGGTTGGGGCGTGGGGTGGGGGGCCGCTTTGGCGCTTGGTGGTCCGGGTCACAAGCGCCGTCCAAAGAGGCCCGCCCAAAACACATAAACGCACACACCCCTTGAACGCCTTGAAAGCGGCCCCAAACACCGGCCCCCGCAGGCCTTGAAGCATGCCCAAAACACAAAAACACGCATGCACCCTTCGAATGCCTTGAAAGCTGCCCCAAACCCCACCCCTCCCCCACCTGGTCTCCCATTTCGTTGGCCGCCAGCACCTCCAGAGCGTAGCTCATCGGCGACAGGCACCGCACCCACCGCAGTCCGGCGGGGATCGACTTGGGGTTGACTAAGTAACCCCCGACCAGCACCCAGAGCAGCAGCATGATGTTCATGGCCAGCCCGGTGGCCGCGCCGGTGCGGCACAGCGCGGTGAGCGCCGAGGTGAGCGCGCCGACGGTGCAGGTGTAGGTGGCGAGCACCAGCAAAAAGGTGGCCACGCGGCTGGCGTCGGGCAGCAGGCCGACCTGCGGCGGTTTGGGGCGGTGTGGGGCGGTGTGGGGCGGTTCGGGGCGGTTCGGGGCGGTTTGGGGGTGCCCACTCACCCGGCGACACGGCACCGCCGCAAACCCTGCACTCCCCCCCCCCCCACAAA
>BDRX01000213.1:0-35927 GCA_003203535.1 Raphidocelis subcapitata | reverse complement strand
CCAGCATGATCGTGCGGCCAGCCACCGCCCTATCTTTGCTGTCGCACCCTTCACCTGCATAAAACTGCAGGGGTGGCCTCGAGCCACAACCAGGATGAGTGATGGCAGCCTGCCGCCCACCCCTGCCGCTTGGTCCGGCAGAGCGGCGCTGCCAGCTCAGATAGTTGTCCATTACCCTCCATTACTCATGTCCCATTACTCATTGTCAGCGCAACTCCCATTACTCATCCGCCCTGGCTGCCGACCAACCCGCAAGCACCCGCGCCTTAACCGCACGCGCGCGCGCCCGCGCGCGCGCGGTGACAGGCCGCCGCCGCACCGCTCCCAGGCCGTCCGCCGCGGCTGGGAGCCCATCCCCCACAGCGCCCGCCGCCCACGACAGTAAACCCGGTGTCATGACAGATTGGTGGACGCGTCACAGCTCGCGCGGATTACAGCTCGGAGTGGTGGAGAACACCCGCACAGAGCAGCCAGGGCTCACGCCGCGCGAATCACGGCGTGCCTGCACCCCCCCCCTCACAGCAGGCGCATCTCAAAGGTCTCCACGCGCTCGCTGCGCCAGCCGTCGGGCACCTCCTCAGCCGCCAGCAGGCGCAGGTTGAAGCGCGCCCGCGCGGCGCCCAGCAGCGCCTCGCGCACCTCGGGGATGCGCACCTCGTAGGTTATCAGGGCGACGGTGTCGGCATCACACAGCGCCTTTTTTCAAAGTAGGGTGAGTGTGTAGTGGGGGAATGTGAGATCAGCGCACATGGGGTTAAATACCGTGGCCGCACCGCACGCGCAGCGCCGCCCGTCTCGCGCTCGAGGCGCGCGTGTGGCGCTGCAGGGGCTGCTCCCGGCCCCTGGCCTGGTCTGCGCCTCAGCTCACCACGCACGCCTCTATGAACGCCTCGGCGTTGGCCTTGCAGCCCGCGGGGTCTGGGTAAATGCTGCGTGCGGCAGCATGGGTGGGGCAGGGGCGGTGGGATTCGGCGGGAGGCGGGCTGGTTGTTGGGCACGGGCAACCCAGCGGCGGCTGAGCGCTCCCATCCCCTCTTCCCCCCCTCCCCCCTCAGGCGCGCACCAATCGCTGCCGATGAGAACGTCTATGCGGCCGCCCATTGCCCGCCGCACTGCCGCTGCCGCCTCGGCCATGTCGGCCGCAGCCCAATCCAGCGGCATCACGCCAGCGCTGCCGGGCGGCGGCGGCCCGGCGTCCTGCGCCTGCTGCCGCTGCTGCTGGGCCTGCTGCTGCTGCGGGCCCCGCGGCGCCGGGCCTGGTGGTGCCGGCATCCACAGCGCCTTGTTTTTTGCAGCGTTGCCGCGGGCGTGCACCAACACCTCCTTCTGGTCTGCGGGGGGGGGGGGGGTGAGCAGGGAGAGAGGGCCGAAACCGGTTTCGCAAACTGGGCTGCAGGCGTGGCGCCCAAGCGGTTTGCGCGCACGCAGCCGCGTGAGTTGCCGCCCCACAACCCCCCACAGCGCGCCCGCCGGCCAGCCTAACCTGTGAGCATGACGGAAGCCCCCAGCCGCGCTGCCACAAGGCCGGCGAGGCCGCAGCCTGCGCCCAGCTCGACACAGCGCGCGCCCGCGAGCCGCAGCGCGCCGCTGCGAGCGCGGTGCTCCAGGATGGCCGACAGGATGAAGCCGCCATCCCACACGCACGCGCCGACGCGCACGTCGCCGGGGCGCGCCTTTTGCAGCAGCGTGGGGTTCTGCTTGATCACGACGTTCGCGGGCGGGGCCGCAGGCGGGGCCGCGGCCGCGCCATCGCCGCCGCCGCTGCTGGCGCTGTTGTCGGCGGGCGCGGCGTCAAACTGGAGGGTCACGATATCCGCGGCCTGCGTCTGCGCGCGGTCCACGCCGGCCAGCTCGCCGCGCACGAGCTGGCGGTCAACGGGATCGTAGCCCTCTATAATGATGCGCATTGCGTGGGGCCGCAACCGGCGGCGGCAGCGGCGCTGCGGCGGCACGGCAGAAGCTGGGCGCTGCCTGGAGCAGCGGGACCTCCTCCTCTGCCCACTGACGGATTCTATCGATGGCGCGCCGCCTTTCCAGGTGCTGGTGGTGCGGATTGCCGCGGGATGGGCTGCGAAGGGTCAAGCCGAGATCAATGCGGCGGCCCCCGCCGGTTTATCTGTGCAATTCAGTGCGGCAATGCACAGCCGGGGGTGATGTGGGGGATTGTGTGCAAGAACTGAACCCCCAGCCGGCGCCGTGTCGGCACTCCGGTGAGCGCGTATTGCTGCCCGCCCAGGCGTTTGACCCCAGCCGAGTGCGCGAGGTCTCCAGGGCTGGTTACAGGTGAGTTTGCGATCGACAGGAGCCACCACAAAGCACAAGCTGCTCTACAGAGAGTGGAGTCAAAAGGCGACCTACAAGCAAGCAAGCAAGCGATGCAGGCCAGCGCCCAATTGGTGCCTGTTGTGCAGCATTCGCCATGCGCACTCAGACCACGGAGGAGGCACGCACGCACGCGCGCCTATTCGTCGTCGTCGTCGCCGCTGCCCTCCCCCAACTCGGCGTAGACCTCATCCAGCGGGGCGCCGCCCTCGAGCCGCGCCCGCCAACGCGCAACCGCGGCAGCGGTGCCCGCGAGGCAGAGCTTCTCAGAGGCCAGCGCGCGCAGCACCTGCAGCCGCACGTGCCGCTCGCGCGCCTCTGGCGGGGCTGCCGCCGCCCCGCCGCTGCGCTCCCCCTCGGCGCGCGCCTCGGCCTCGAGGGCGGCCGCCTCGGCCTCGTCCTCCGCCAGCGTGGTGGGGTAGGCCGCCGCCGCGGCGGCCGCGTACGCGGCGAGCGCGTCCAGCAGCGCCGCCTCGGTCGCGCGCGACTCGGGCGCCGACAGCCGCCCCATCGCGCGCGCCGCGAGCCCCACATCGCCCGGCGCCGAGCGCGGCCGCCACCCTGCGCGCACCAGCTCCGCGTCGCCCGCGAGGCTGGCACGCAGCAGCGTCAGCCCCGTGCCGTCGGGCCCCGACCGCCCCAGCGGCAGCATCGCGCCCTCCCCCTGCAGCCGGTCCAGCGCCGCGAGCAGCGCCGCGTTGCGGGGGCCGCGCGGGCGCGCAATGTCTGCCGGCGCCGCGTCGTAGCGGTCGTTGGCTGCGCCGGCGTCCACAAAGCCGTAGTCCAGCAGCGTGTCCGAGGGGGACAGGCCCGGGCCGTAGCTGTCGCACACCTCCTCGCCCGCGCCGTAGTCGCGGTGGGCGCAGAGGAAGGCGGTCTCCGTCTCCACGTCGTAGCGCAGCACAGAGGCGTCCCCTGTTTGGGGGTTGGGGGTTGAGCGGTTGGGGGGTTGGGTTGTTCGGGGGGTTGGCCTGAGGACCTTGCTTTTGCCAAATGCGGAGTTGAGATTTGTTGCGGCACGACAGAGGCACTGTGCAGCCAGCACAGTGGCCCCAGGCGCGGGGAGTGGCACCAGGGGTTATGCCCAGCCTCATGCGCCTGCCCGCAAAGGGCAGGGCCTGCCGCCATCCCCGCTTGCTTGCTGCGCTGCTGCGCGCCCCCGCGCACCGGCCTCGCTGCTGTGCTGCAGCAGGTCCGCCCAGGGCACCAGTGCCAGCACGTCCGCGCCCGCGCGGTCCCACGACCAGCTGCCAAAGTCATCCATCGGGCTGATGGAGTGGTCCGGCTCCGAAGCCAGGTAGAGGCTGAAGGCGCGCGACAGCAGCGTGGCAGCCGCCCAGGCCACAGAGTCGCGCGTCACAAGCGGCGGCCTCACGTCCGCACCGCCGCCGCCGCCGCCGCCGCCGCCGCCGGGGATGGCCAGCTCGTTGGCGCCTGCGGCTGCGAGCGCCTCTGCGTCCCGCTCCACCTGCTGGTGCCGCGCCTCGAGGACGCGCGCCATCGGGCTGCCGGCCAGCCAGGCGCGCGGGCCCGCGCCCCACAGCAGCGGGTGGTGCGACACGTCCGCCGACTCCAGCAGGCGCATGTAGGGCGCCCACGCGCTCGCGGGGTTGGCGCGCTCGCACAGCAGGTGCAGCACCAGCGCCTGGCGGTGGTGGCGGGGGCGACAGTGCGGGGTGGGGCGGGGGGAGCGCGCTGCAACCAGAGGGTGTGGGGCGCCCCTCAGGTTGGTTTGCCTGGGGCCGCCTGGAAGGTCGGATCTGCGGACGCGTGCGGCGCGCTGCGCTCTTGCGCCGCACCTGCCAGTCGTCGAGGTCGGCCTTTTCTACGAGCGGGCCGCAGGTGGGGCTGGCGCGCGCCGTGTCTGCGCTCATGAGCAGCGCCCGCGGCACTGCCAGCAGCGGCGCGCCCTTCACGACCGGCTGCAGCGTGACCATGCGCAGGCCCCTGCACGAATTCACCCGGCGAGGGGGGGAGCTGTGTTGCCGGGGCTCCTCTTGGGCAGGGTTGCACGCATCGCATCCAAGCCCCATCCAGACAAGAGCAGCGGTTTGGGGAGCGTGCAGCAGCAAGCAAGGCGCGCCAGGGCGCGCAGCTGCCCCCGCACCCGGCTCACCCTGCAGGCCCCGAGGCGCGGCGCGGCACCAGCTCTGCCGGCCTGTCCCTCGCGCGCGCGGCATACCACGCCGCAAACTCGGCTGCGGCGGCCTCGAGCGCGCTGCCGTCCTCCACCGCCGGCGCCGCGCCGGGGCTCGCAGCGGCGCGCCCCCGCCGGGCTGTGTATCGGACCGCGCCGTTGATCCAGCCGCCGTGGGGACATTGCCACGCGGCGGCGTGAGGCGATCGCATGACAACGCGCGCCAAGCCGCCGCTGCCGGCGCCGCCGGTGGTGCCGCTGCCGCCGCGGGCGGACGCGCGCGCCCTCACACGGGCTGCCTGCTGCTGCTGCGCCTGCTGCAGAAGCGCCGCCATGCTGCTGCGCGCCTCCACCGCAAAGGAGGGAGGATGGGGAGTGCTCCTCCCCGCCTGGCGGGGTGCTGCAGATCGCTTTGCCCTTCGCTTGCCCGTACGAGTTTTCAAACCGCGATCAACCAAAAGCGTACTCACTGGCAGCGGAGAGAGACGCCCCCTGCCCAGCTGCTCCTGAGCTGCTGCCGAGTGGGGCTGCGAACGCCCCGGGATCCCCTCCCTCCCTCGCTTGCGGCGCGCCTGGAGTTCACCGACGGCACTGCGCGCTGCGCAGGCCGTGCAGCACGCGCTGCTGCGCCGGTCAGCGGGCGCGTTGACCGCGCTGCAGCAGACGCACCCGCGGCGCCGCCGGGGCAGCCCCGTCCCACCCCGCCATGCGCGTCGTCGTCTTCCCCGCGGAGCGATACGCCGCCGCCCACATCGCGGCGCACTTTGAGGTGGGGCGCGGGGCACAGATCCTGCGCCCGGCCGGGATGCGACCTCAGCCGCGGCTGGCCTGAACTCCGACCCGTCGCTCGCGCTGCGCCCCGCCACCTCGCCACCGCCGCCCAGGCGCAGGGCCACGACGTCGTGCGATGCGGCACGGGGGACGCCGACCGGCTCCAAGCAGCGGTGCACGCCGCCGATGCCGTGGTGTGCGAGCTGCACGGCTGCGAGGCGGCGGCCCTCGGAGCGGCGATGGCCCTGGCGCACGCGGCACAGCGGCCACCACCCCCCGCGGCGGCGCCTACCCTGGCGCCTCAGCAGCAGCAGCAGCAGCAGCAGCCGGCTGCAAGTGAGACTGACGGCCCACAGCGACAGGTATTTGTCGGCATCACCACGCCGCTGGCCTGGGCCGCGACGCCCCCGCCAGCCCTTTCCAGCGCGCCGCCCTCGCCGCGCGACGCAGCCCCGCCGCCTCCAGAAGCAGTAACGGCGACGCCCCCTACCGGCGGCAGCGACGAGCGTGGTGGCGACAGCGCGGCCACGGCCATTGCTGCCACCGCAGCCCCGGCTTACACGGAGCGCGACGCCCCCGCCCGCCAGCCTGCGGCGTGCGCAGCTGCGTGCCACCGCGCGGAACAGGCCGTGCTGCGCATGGCGCGGCCGGGCCGCCTCGCGACGCACGTTGTGCTGCCCGGCGTGCTGTACGGCGCCGGCGAAGACGACGCGGGCCTGCACGCCCTCTTCCGCGCCGCGTGGGAGGGCGGCACGATTGTGCTGGCCGGGCCGGGCACCAACCGCATCCCCACGCTGCACGTGGGCGCGCTCGCCGCTTACGTTGCCGCGCTGGTGGCGGCGTCCGCAGACGCGCTCGCGCTCACGGCCCAGGTCGCAGCCGCCAAGGGGCCTGTGGCCCGGCGCGCTCTGCAGCAGACACTGCTGGCGGCGAGCGGCCGCAGCGCTGCTCCCGCTGCAGCAGCAGCAGCAGCCACGACGGCTAGCGCGGCAGCCACCGTTGGGGGCGGCGGCAACGCCGTCGAGCAGCCGCCCGCGTACGCCATCGTCGCCGACGAGGCCCCCACCACCCAGTCGCAGCTTGTGGCGGCGATCGCCAGCGCCTTTGGCCCGCGCCCAGCGCCGCGCATCGAGCGGCTGAGCTCAGATGAGCTGCTGCTGCAGGGGGGCGATGCGGCTGTCGACGAGGACGGCGGCGCGGAGCGCGGCCAGCGCCAGTGCGATTGCCGCGCGGTGCAGTGGCAAGCAGCGCTGGCGTTGCGCACCCTCGACCTGCCACTGCGCTCCACGCCGCTGCCTCGGACGCCGTTGCCGGCGCCGCACGGCTTCCTGGATTCGCTGGGTGCTGTGGCCCAAGAGATGCTCGAGGCGCGGCGCCTCACACCGCTGCGCATTCTGGTGCGCGGCGCGCCGGCCAGCGGCAAGAGCCACCTGGCGGCGCGCCTGGCGGCGCGCTACCGCCTGCCGCTGGTGGGCGCCAAGGCGATCCTGGCAGAGGCTCCCCACTGCGAAGCAGAGCTGCAAAAGGTGCGGCGGCGTGGGCGGCGGGGGGGGGGGACACGAGGGTCGGCTGGACCTGTTACCCTCTGCCTGGCTTTGAAAACAAGAACGGCGTGAAAGCTGCCTACGCACAAGTGCCCCACGCTCAATCCCATCCCCCGCCGGCAGACACTCGCTGCCGAACTGGGAGGCAAGGAGGCGCGTGCCAGCGTCCGCACCATGGCGCGTTTGCTGCAGCACCTCCTGGCGCGCGACCCCACGGCGGCGCGGCGCGGTTTCGTACTTGACGGGTGGCCCCGCACGCTGGCACAGGCGCGCCTGGCATTCGGCCTCCCCGGCGCGCTGCTGGCGCAGGCGGCAGGGCCTGGCGGCCCGCAAGCTGCTGGACGGGTCAGCAGCACGGGCGATGCCACGGCGGCAGGGAGCGCAGCCAAGGTGGGACGAGTTGATGCTGACCATTGCTAGCTGATAGTGTGCGCTGGTGTTTAACCAGCCTTTGACCGCACCCCCAGGCACGCATTTACGCTGCCTCATCACGCCGTAACGCTGCTTACCCCCACTTAACACAGGACAAGAAGAAGCCGGGCGGTGCGGCACCAGGCGCACGGAAACCGGGCGCGCGCGCCAGTATAGCAGATTCTGATGTTGCGGCAGCTGCTGCTGCGGCGGCGGTGGATCCGAGCCTGACTGGCAGCGGTGTCAACGCGGCCCTGGTGCCGCACTTTCTGGTGCAGCTGGATGCGCCGCGGGACGACCTCCTGCAGCGAGTCAAGGCGCTGGCCGCGGCCGAGGAGGCGGCCGCCGCAGCGGCGGGCAAGGCGGGCAGCGTCCCTGCATCCAAAGCGGCACAGCCGCCCAGAAAGATGCCGGCCGGCGGAGGGCGCGAGTCGCTCGTCGGCGCTGCCGCCGATGCGGACGCCGCGCTGTGCTCCCACAACAACGAGCGCGACTTTGTGCGGCGCTACGACGCCTGGCGCGCCGTGCTGGCAGAGGATGCGGCTGACCTGGCGGCACGGGTGCGCACTAGCATGCTTGGAAGCCTTGCGCATGCTCGATTCAAACCCCCTAAATTGCAATGTTTGAGGCAATCCTTGCAACAAACAAAATCCCAGCGGTCGGCTGCGCTTGCTGCGGCGGGCATTCCCGAGCTGACAGAGCCAACGGCTGGGGGCGATGGCAAGCGCATGCCGCGCGCGAGCACCAGTGCCGCGGGGCGCGCACCGGCGGCGGGGCGTGCTGCCGCCTCGCCGTCGCCACCCCCGAGTGCTCCTGCCCCCGTCGCTGCTGAGCCTTCGGGCGCGGCGGCTTCTCCTGTGCCGCCGCTGGCGGCTGCTGAGGCTCCTGGCGACGGTGGCAGTGGCGCCGAGCCTCCAGCGGCCTCGCCAACGTCGCTGAGCATCCCGTTGCCCCAGTACGGCGGGCTCGCTGCATTTCTGGCCGATGCAGGTTGTTGGGATAGGGGGGAGTAATGCTGTCCGCCTTGAGGTTTGGGATATCAAATGGCAATGCGGTGTTGCGTGTGTCACATTCTCCAAGCCGGCATTCCAGCTCGTATGTCTGACAACCTGTGCCTGCTCACCGCTTTGCAGGCTGCAAGGTCGTCGAGCTGGACAATGCCCAGCTTGAGCCCCTGGCAGCGCGCCCCCAGCCCTGGGCCGCAGCAGACGCCGCTCAGCCCACCCAGCCGCCTGCAAACAGGCGCGTCTCCGGCCCGCCGTCGCCCGCGCGCCGTGTTCAGCCGCCGCGCCTTGCGGCGTTGGAGGCGGCGCTGGAGGCGCTCCTTGGGCCCCCCCACAACTACGACGGATTCCCCGCGGATGACGACGACAGCGCCCACACTGCAGAGGGCGGGTCCGAGGCGGCAGACGCGGCTGCCCGCGCCGAGGCGGCCGCAGCAGCAGCCGCAGAAGCTGCAAAGGCAGAGGCCTGGCGTGCCAAAAAGGTGGGGTGTCCTGGTAAACTGCTTGGACCCGCCAGGGCTTTGGGACCAGGGAGAGGCAGCAGCCATCAAAGCCGTTTGTCCCTTGGCCGCTTGCACCCTCCGCAGGAGCGGGCCGCAGCGGACTGGGCCAAGCTGCAGGCGGCGCGCACCGCTTCCGCTGGCGCCCCCCTGCGCCGCTTCCTGACGGGCGAGGTGGTGCAGCTGGTCGCTGCGGCGCTGGCTGAGGGCCTGGTTTCACAGGGCGGCCAGCCCCTGGAGGTGCGTGCAGGAAGCAAGCGTGCGGTGGTGCGTGGTGCCTTTGTCAACACTAGTTCCAACCCAGTTCTCATCACAGCTCTGGCGTACGTGACTGCTGTCTGTTGATCACCGCCCCCACGATCAAATCCGCCGCCCCCTCCCTCCCTCTGCCGGCATGTTGGCCGCAGCTGCTGGTGCAGCGGCTGCTTGCGGCTGCCGAGGCGCGTGACGCCGCCAGCCCCGACCCCTACAGCGCCGAGTTGTATGGCGCGCAGGAGGCCAAGTGGGAGGCAAAGCGGGCACGCGATGCGGCGCGCGCGGCTGCAGCGCAGGCCAAAGCAGAGCGGGAGGCCGCCGCCCGCGCCTTCGCGGAGCAGGAGGAAGCGGCTGCAGCGCACGCGGCCGCTGCCGCAGCCGCAGCCGCAGCCGCCGCTTTGCTGCCACCTGCGGACAAGCAGCCGCGGACCGAGCCGCCGCCAGCAGGCGCACCCGCGGCCAAGCGCGGCGCCCGCGCTGGCAAGTGAAATCCAGGCTGCTGGTGGTGTCTGCTTGAATTTGGGGTTTTACAGAGAATGTGTAAAGCCCCCAAAACCGCTGCCGCAAGGGGGCAGCAAAACAAAACGCGCGCCAGGAAACGGGCCTGTGTGGCAGCCGGGTTCAATCACAGGGGGGCGGAGGTGCTCGCGGGTCTGCGCTTGCGCCCTCTGCCGCTCCAGCAAGCCAGCAGCCCCGCCCTTGCTTAGTCAAATGCCGTGATCACCACCTGCTTCACATCCGGGAAGGCATCTTCCACCACCTTGGCAAGGCCCTTGCCCATCACCGCGGGGCCCTACGGGGGCGGGGGGAAGGGAAGAGGAGGGGGCCTTTAGTCGAAAGCCATCCAGGGGTTTGCAGGCCAGCCATCCGGCAGTCAGCAGCATTCACAAACAAAGGCTGCAGCCGCATCACGCGCCGCAGCGCCAGGTGCGCAGCAGGCGCCCGGCCCCCACCTTGAAGCGCAGCGTGACGACCCCGTCCTGGATGGACGCCACCTCAACGGCGCCCTTGACAGAGGCAATGGCGGTGCGCACCATGCCCAGCTGGCGCTCCACGGCCTCCACGGTGGCAGTCGCCACCGCAATCTTGTCAACCTACCGGGCCGGGACGGGGGTGTGGCAGCCAGCCGTGGGCCGCAGCCGCAGGCTGGCAGCACGTGCCCTCACACGCGCTGCCCCGGCGTCGCTGCCCTGCCAGCAATGGATGCGCAGGCTTTCACCCCCAGGCCTGCGGCAAGGCCTCCCCCCCACCCTCCCCCCCGGCCCTCCCCCCCACCTGCACGACGCCCTTGAGGTCGTCCCCAAACGCCGCCGCGAGGGTGCGCTCTATGCCCATCTTCATGGTGGCGCTGGAGGAGGCGCACGTGCTGCACGGGTGGTGGGCATGGGTTGGGCGTTTTTTGGTTCGAGGCGCGAGGGCCGCTGCAGCACGCGGCCCGGTCTGCTACCTTGCAGCTTTGGCGGCGCGGGCCCTGACGTTTTCATGCTGCCCATTTTCCCCTCCTGGCCGCGGGCCCCACCCCCCAGCCGCGCACCTGCACGCCCCATCCAGCCTCAGCGCCACCACGCCGCCCTCCACGCCCACCACCTCGAGGTCGCCGCCGTCTGCCTGCAGGTAGGGCCGCACCTGCTCCAGCGCAGCAACAACCGCCTCGCGCGTCATGGCGGGCCGCGCCTGGGGGGAAGCACGGTGTTTCCAGGGGTGGGGAAACATGGGGTGCGGTCAGACCAGGCCGTTGCCAGCGCACGCGTGTGCAGCACCATTTCCCCATGTGCCTCTTTCCAGCCCCCCCCCTCCTCCCCAAGGTGCCCACCTGGGGTGGTGCCTCCCCGACCTTGCGGTGCACGCTGGCACGGGCAAAGGGACTGGTGGGCGCGCCCTGCGGCCCCGCCGCAGCGCTCCCCGGCTCCGCATCGGCAGCTGCCGCGGCCAGCCCGCCGGCGGGCAGCGTGGCGCGCGTCTGTGCGTCGATCACCTCTGACCAGTCACCGCCCTGTTTGTGTGTTGTGGCAGGGCAAGCGCGCCAACAAGTGCGTCAGGCGCGTGCCAGCTGTGCCAAGTGACAGCATGCGCCCTCAACTCCACGCGTCCCCTTGCCACTTTGAATCACGCCTCCCCGCCGCCGCCGCCCCCCACCCCCAGGCCCAGCGCGCACCTCGACAGCGGAGATCATGCGCGCGCGCCGCTCGTCGGCGCTCAGCTCGACTTCGGGGGCCGCCGCGACCGCCGTGCCCATGGCCTTTTCCAGTTTGAGCCGCCGGTCCTCGTACTCGGCGCGCTCCGCCGCGGTCATCGCCCCCAGGTCCACGCTCGCCTCGGAGCCGCCGGCGCTGCCGCCGCCCCACGCCTCGGCCTCCTCGCCGTTGCCCGGCGGCACGGCCCCCGCCTGGTCGATCCAGGTCTGCGCCAGGCGCTGCAGCGCGGTGCGGCTCTGCATCGCCTGGTTGGCCACCGCCAGCGCGCGCACGTGCGCCACGCGGTCCGCGCCCATGCGCGTGCGCAGCGTGCGGATGGACAGCACCAGGTTGCGGCTGAACCCGACGTACTGGAGGCGCCGCTCCGCATCGTAGACGGCAAACACGCCGGGGGGCTTGGCGCCGTCGCGCGCCTGTTGGCGGGGGAGGGCGCGTTTGCGGCCCGGCTCTGGCCCTGCGCTCTCCAGTGCGGCCCCGTGGAGCGCAGCTCAGTGACGCGCCGCGCGCCGCGCGCGCGCCCACGCAGCGCCGCAACCCCCCCCTACTCCCAGCGCTCACCGCGAGGTAGGACTCCACCTCGAGCACCGCGCCGCCGTCGTCCTCCCCGACCACGGGGCGGTAGGACGAGCCGCCGCCGTGGGCCCCCTCCGCGTCGCCGCTGCCGTAGAGCGCAGAGTGCAGGCCGCGGTGGCCCTCGGGCACGGTGTCGTCCGTCACGGGCCCGCCGGCAGAGGGGAGGGCTGAGCGGAGGGCCGGCAGCCGCAGGGCGGGCGCGGGCTGGTGGAGCGGCCCGCCGGCGCCGGCGCGCAGCGGCGAAGGCCGCGCGGGCCGCGCCGCCGCCGCGTTCGGCGTCGCGGCCCGTGCAGCACCACGCGCGCCCACGCGAGAGCCGCACGCGAACGCCATCGCTTTCGGCGGAGGCTTGTTGAGGTTGGCTGGTCCGACGGGAGCGCGCGGAAGGGGGACGCTTTCGGGGCGATCTCTGGCTGTGTCGGAGGTTGTTGCACCGGTTGCTGTGCGTGAGCGGGCCAACGGCGGCGTGTTTGCATCTCCCCAGCTCGGGCGGGCTAACCGGGTGGCGCTGGGGTGGCGTGAGCTGCCGGAAGGACCCGAAGCGTCGCGCTTTGCGGCTGCCCCGTCGAGAACGCCCATTGCAGCCGGGATGGAAAGATTGCCAAGATCCAGAAACCTTCGTGCTGGCGGGGTGCAGCAGGGGCCCCGGTCAGGGGGTCGGCGCCGCAGCACGCCCGGCGGCCTGGCTGGGCGGACGCTCCCCGCCCAGCCCCGTCCAGCACGCCGCCCTGGTGCGAGGCGCCGCAGTGCTATTTACACCGCGCACAACGCATCCTGCAATCTGCCGATACCTGTGTGAAGGGGAGGGTTTGTTTTGCATGCCAAGACACGGCCGGCGGCCGGCGGCCGGCGGCCGGCGGGCGCGTGCCGCCGGGCCAACCCGCACAATATAAGCAGTGCCAGCGCATGCTCAGCCGCCACACCGCGCCAGCGCCGGGGCGCTCAGAAGCCGCTGCGCGCGGCGATGGCGGCCGAGGCGCGCGCGGCCACCTCGTCCAGCGGCATGCTGCCCAGGTCGGCGCCGCCGTAGAGGCGCAGCGCCAGGCTGCGCGTCTCCGCCTCCTTGGCCCCCACCACCGCCATGACCGGCGTCTTGGCGCGCTCCGCGGTGCGGATCATCTTGGCGATGGAGGCGCGCTCCATGACCTGCACGCGCACGCCCGCGGCGCGCAGCGCGGCCGCCGCCTCTGCGGTGTAGTCCGCCACGGCGTCGTTGACGGGCAGCAGCCGCACCTGCACGGGCGCGAGCCAAAAGGGGAAGGCGCCGGCGTAGTTCTCCACCAGGATGCCGAAGAAGCGCTCCAGGGAGCCGAAGATGGCGCGGTGGATCATGATGGGCCGCTGCCGCGCGGCGTCGTTGTCGACGTAGACCATGTCGAAGCGCGCGGGCAGGTTGAAGTCCAGCTGGATGGTGGAGCACTGCCACTTGCGGCCCAGCGCGTCCTGGATCTTCACGTCAATCTTGGGGCCGTAGAACGCACCGCCACCCTGGGGGGGGGGTTGGGGGGGGGAGGGGGGTTGGGGGGGAGGGGAGAGCGGCGTTGTGTCGGCGGGGGCTGGTTCGGGAGCTGGGTAGGGGGCGGGCTTGCAGCTGGGCACTTGCCACTCAAATGCGCGCTGGCCCTGCGCAGCAACCACCGCTGTCTTGCGAAACCAGGCGTGGGCTCTCAAGCTCCAACCCCCAATTGCGACGCCTCCCCGGCCCCAAGCAGCCAAGGCCACGCCCCAGGCCCGCAGCCCCCCCCCCCCCCCCCTGCCCCCCACCTCGTCCACGACGTAGTCCCAGCCCTTGAGGCCCAGAGCCTCCTTCAGCGCCGACTCGGCGGTGCCCCAGATGGCGTCGTCGCCGACGCTCTTCTCCGGCCGCGTGCTGAGGTTGACCTCGTACTGGCTGAAGCCAAAGGCGGACAGCAGCTCCTCGGTCAGGTCCAGCACGCCCTTGATCTCAGTCGCAATCTGGCTGGGCAGGCAGAAGATGTGGGCGTCGTCCTGGGTGAAGCCGCGCACGCGGAACAGGCCGTGCATCGTGCCGCTGCGCTCGTAGCTGCGGGGTGGTTTTTTTTTGGGGGGGGGTTTGAGGGGTGTGGGCGGGGTTTGTTCCAAAAGGGGGGGGGGGTTGTGAGCATGTTGCAGCGTGTTCACACAGGGCTGTTGCGCTTTGCCCTTCCGCTTCGAGCCTCCACTCCATCTCACAGCAACCCACAGCAACCCATCCCCCTCCTGCCCCGCCCCCGCTCACCGGTAGACCGTCCCCAGCTCTGCCCAGCGCAGCGGCAGGTCGCGGTAGGAGTAGTAGCCCGCCTTGTAGACGGCGATGTGGAAGGGGCAGTTCATGGGCTTGAGCTGGTACTCCTCATCCTCCACGCGCATCTGGTCGTACATGTTCTCGCGGTAAAAGTCAAAGTGGCCGCTGGTCTTCCACAGGTCCACCTTGGCGATGTGTGGTGAGTAGACCAGCTCGTAGCCGCGCGCCAGGTGGAGGTCCTTCCAGTAGTTCTCGATGGTGTGCCGCACCATGGCGCCCGCGGGGTGCCAGAACACCAGCCCACCGCCCGCAGACTCCTGGATGGAGAACAGGTTGAGCTCAGCACCCAGCTTGCGGTGGTCGCGCCGCGCCGCCTCGGCCTTGAGGTGGCTGTAGGCCGCCAGCTGGGTGGGGTTGGACCACGCCGTGCCGTACACGCGCTGCAGCATGGGGCGCGCCTCGTCGCCGCGCCAGTACGCGCCCGCCACGCTCTCCAGCTCCACCGCGGCCGGGTCGATGGCGCCCGTGGAGGCCACGTGGGGCCCCGCGCAGAGGTCCCACCAGTGGTCCGGGTGGTCGGGCGCGCCGATGTGGTAGAGGGTGATGGCGGCAGAGGGGTCGCGCGCGCGGATGGACTCGAGGATCTCCAGCTTGTAGGGCTCGCCGGCGGCGCGGATGCGGGCCTCCGCCTCCTCAGCCGTGACCTGCGGGGGCGGGGCGCCCAGGGGCGGGGGGAGGAGGGGGGCGAGGTGGGGCGCGCGCGGGGCCTGTGTTCCCGCGTGTCCACGCTGCGGTGCCCACCGCTGTTTGCTGGCTCCAGTCCAGCGGCCGTGCGGCTGCCAACCCCAGTCCGCCGAGCCCCTGATGTCCGCCTGCCTGCCACCCCTTGCTGCTGCGCTGCACGCCACCGCAGGCCGTCCAACACTGCCCCCAAGCCCCCACCCCCCCACCTCCTCGCGCACGAAGGGCAGGTCCTTGCGCATGATCTTGGCCATCTCCTTCTTGATGGCCTTGAGGTCCTTGTCGCTGAGGGGCTCCTTGATGTCAAAGTCGTAGTAAAAGCCGCGCTCGATCCAGGGGCCGATGGTCACCTGCGCGTCCTTGAACAGGCGCTGGACGGCCATGGCCATGATGTGCGCACACTGCAGGGGTGCGGGGGTGGAGGGAGGTCGACACGGCTTTGCTGCGGGCGCTTTGCTGCCAGCTGTCAACACAGCCCATGTGGCGCGGCGGGGCGGGCCAATCAAGCCGCAGGCTGATGCGGGCTGCGCTCAGCACACAGCGCCGCGCGCCAACCCACGACCGCGGGCCCTCCACCCCCCCGCCTGCCCTGCCTCCCCTGCCCCCCCTGCTGCTCACGCTGTGGCGGATGCGCAGCAGCTCCTCGCTCTCATCGCTGGTGGGCAGCTCAACGCCCTCGTAGGGGTTGGCGTTGGGCGCCGCCCCCTGCTGCTGCTCCTGCTTGCCGCCCTTCCCGCCGCCACGGGCCTGCTGCTGCTCAGGCACGGATGCCGCGGCGGTTTCGGCGACCTCGGCAGCCGCCCGCTGCTGGAAGACGCTCCGCCCGGCGAGCGGCGAGCGCGCAAAGGTGCGGCGCGCCGCCGGTGCGGGCACTGGCGCAAGCTGCGCGCAGCCCAGAGCGGCGGCATGGCACGCCTTCAGCGCGTTGGGGCGCATGAGAGCGCGCTGGAGCAGCCTGCTCGCCATTTGCCGCTGGCTGGAGGAGCTCGGGGCAGCAGCAGCAGCGGGGGCGCGGCACTGCCGGCCAGCACACCGCATCCTGTCGCCCGCCGCCCAATTGGGGACGAGCGCACTTGACTCCTGCCGCACACGGCCACTCTCGGCGGGCCAGTGGCTGGGGGCGTCGGGGTGTGTGGTGTTTGTCGATCCCGCGGCGGCCCGGCGGCAAAAGGGCAGGGCAGGATTCGCGTTGCGGTGGGCGGAATAGCGACCGCAAGTTGTGGGGGCGCACAAGGGCCCGCGCCGCCTTGTCGCGCGCTGCGGCGACCGGCGACCTGCCGGCGGCGCGCCGGCGCGCCGGCGCATACGGCCTCGCCAGGCGGCCGCAGGCCCCCTCTCCCATGCAGCCGCGGGGAAGGCTGAGCGAGTGATAGCCTTGCCACAGCAGCAGGCGTCCACGCCGGCTCTCAAGGCGGTGCGCAGCGCGGCTCCCAAGTTTGACGCGATGTTTGACTCTGGTCCACGGGCGCTTGGCCGCCGTACGGGCCGTACTTGGCGACAGCCACCACCCCTGCCGACGCGCAAGGACCTTGGCTATCCAGCCTCTGCACGGTGCACGCGCGCGAGCGGGGGTCACGGGCGAGCTCGCTTGGGTGTCAGCCCGAGCCGTCTTCCCACTGCCCAAGGCCAATTGCAGCTGCCAGGCCGATTCCCCCTTATATAATGGCTGCCGGCGCACACCGTAAAGTGCAGGACGGTACCGCGCAGCCGCTCTGCGCGGTGGTCTGGTGGAGACGCGTCGACCGCGGACCCGCCGGCGAGCAGCGACACCGAGCGCGCGCAGGCGGGCGCAGTCCAAGCATGCAGAGCTCTCGGGAACGGGTGTCGCGGCTTGGAAATCGACCAACAGCAAACCCGGCTTGGCGAGACCCCAGCAGCTGCTCGCCTCCGCAAGCCCTGGCGACCTTCTTCAGGGCACCCCTCCCCGGTCGGCGCACCTTTCCCCATTTGCGCATTCCCTCCGAGGCCCCCAAACCTCGCGAAAATGGCCCTCTCCTTCAAGGCCGGCGTGGCTGCGCCCGTTGCGGGCTCCCGCGCCCGCTCCGTGGTTGTGCGCGCCACCAAGTAAGAAGCGGGGATCGCGCGGGGCCGGGATTGCGCTTGCCAGCGCGCTGCAGGGCTTCCCGCTGACACGCCTGCACCACGCTCCCCTCGTTCGCAGGTACGATGAGGAGCTGGTCGCCACCGCGGTGCGTGGGGAGGGCAATAGGCGGGATACGGCGTTTGCGCTTGCGCGCGGGGCGTGCGGGGGCCGCGTCGCGCCGCTGGCGGCCCGGCCTGCCGAGCAGATCGCAAGAGGCGATGCGGGCTCTGCAGCCCCCCTGCCGGTCCCTCAGCCCGTCACAGGGGCCGCATTTCATGCGCAATTGGGTTTGGGATTGCCGCGGGCCGCCCATTGGCGCTGCCTGCGCCGCGGGGCCTCCGGTTGGCCCTGCCGCGGCAACCCCAGTGGCAGCATGGAAAGCCCCTGCGGCTCTGCCGCCCCGCTTTCTCCTGACCAGCCCCCTGCATTTTCGCGCTCGTGTTCTGTGCCGCCGGCCGCGCGCCAACCCACCGCGCCCTGACCCGCCGCCCCCCTGCCGCCCGCCGCCCGCTGCTGCGCGTGCCGCCCCGCAGCACAAGATCGCGACCGCCGGCCGCGGCATCCTGGCCATGGACGAGTCCAACGCCACCTGCGGCAAGCGCCTGCAGTCCATCGGCCTGGAGAACACCGAGGACTCCCGCCGCACCTACCGCGAGCTGCTGGTGACCACCCCCGGCCTGGGCAAGTACATCTCCGGCGCCATCATGTTCGAGGAGACCCTCTTCCAGAAGGTGGGGGCATGCAACAGGGGGCTTGGGTTGGGCGGGAGGGTGCCCCACCTGCCTGCATGGGCGTGCATGCAGGCTCTTGGCGCCGCTTGCGCCGCTTGGCCTCTGCCGCTGAAGTGGACAGTCCGGCCGCGCAAACCGCTGCCCCTGCTCCCACTACCGCTGCCCCTCCTCCCCCTCCAAGTCGCGCCCCAAACCCTGAAAACGCCACCCCCACCCCAACCTGCCCCGCCCACCCCGCAGACCAGCACCGGCAAGCGCATGACCGAGTGCCTGACCGAGCAGGGCATCGTCCCCGGCATCAAGGTGGACAAGGGCCTGGTGCCCCTCGCCAACTCCAACGGCGAGAGCTGGTGCATGGGCCTGGACGGCCTGGACACCCGCTGCGGCGACTACTACAAGGCCGGCGCGCGCTTCGCCAAGTGGCGCTCCGTGGTGTCCATCCCCGCGGGCCCCAGCCTGATCGCCCTGCGCGACTGCGCCTACGGCCTGGCGCGCTACGCCGCCATCGCCCAGAACGCGGGCCTGGTGCCCATCGTTGAGCCCGAGGTGCTGCTGGACGGCGAGCAGGACATCGACCAGTGCCTCGAGGTGCAGGAGGCCATCTGGGCGGAGACCTTCAAGTACATGGCCGACAACAAGGTCATGTTTGAGGGCATCCTGCTCAAGCCCGCGATGGTCACCCCCGGCGCCGACGCCAAGGTCAAGTCCAGCCCCGAGACCGTGGCCGCCTACACCCTGAAGATGCTGCGCCGCCGCGTGCCCCCGGCCGTGCCCGGCATCATGTTCCTGTCCGGCGGCCAGTCCGAGCTGGAGGCCACCCTCAACCTCAACGCCATGAACCAGAGCCCCAACCCCTGGCACGTGTCCTTCAGCTACGCGCGCGCGCTGCAGAACAGCGTGCTCAAGACGTGGCAGGGCAAGCCCGAGAACTACAAGGCCGCCCAGGAGTCCCTCCTGCAGCGCGCCAAGGCCAACAGCGACGCGCAGCTGGGCAAGTACGACGCCAGCGGCGAGTCCGCCGCCGCGGGCGAGCGCACCTACGAGAAGGTGGGGGGGCCTCGCGGGGCTTGGGGGGCGTGAGGGGAGTGTGCGGCGTGAGGGGAGTGTGCACGCATGCGGCGGCAGCACTGGCTGCAGCGGCGGGGCGCCCGCTGTTGGCTGCGGGGTGAAGCCTGGCTTTGCCTCCCTGCACCGGATGCCGGCTAAGCTTAACATCCCAATCAACCCTCCCCATTCCAACCCCCAGGGCTACAAGTACTAAACGCCCAGCCAACCCATTGGCGTTGCAAGCTCGGCCCATCGCAGCTGGACCCATCCCAGCGGCGGCCCCGATGCGCGCAGTATCCCACCCTTCCCTGACGGTGCATGTGCAAGCCCCCGCTGGCGCGGCGGTGGCGCCGGCCAGACTTACGCGCCTGCTCCCGGTGCATTGGCGATTTTGATGAGTGCAGGAGTAAAAATGCATCGCTTGAGGTTGCGCGCAGGCGCTGGGTGCTGACGGGCTGGGGCTTGGCGGGCAGGCCGAGGCCAATGAAGGAGACCCCTGCAGCGGAATAGCAGCACAGCAGGGCCAAGATAAGCCAGCGGAAAGCCCGTGCTGTCCCGCAATTAGCTGTCTGCTGCCCTGCCCCAGTGACCTCGACAGCGCAGAGAATGCTGCACGCCTTACACAACAACAGCGTCGCGTTGACAAGGTGCACAGAGAACACACATACGCAGCGCCTCGTGCGCGTTGCCTGCTCAGGCCACACCGTCAAAGAGGGAAAGCACGCTGCCAGCCGGTGCCGGGACTGCGACGTTTGATTTGAGGGCAATCGCGGTTTGGGTGACAGCTAGCAGCGCAGTGCGGTGAGCGGCGGCGCCGCGTGAAGCGCTGGTGCGCCGCTGCAGTGCAGTGCAGTGGCTGGTTTTCAACACCCCAGACCCCCAGCGTTGTCTCCGCACCCACCAACCCACCTGCGCGCTTGGGAGGCGCCTGCATTGTGCCACGCTCCGTGGTCTCCGACGCGCCCGCCGCCGCCGCCGCCGCCTCGCGCGGCCGCTTCGCGCCAAGCAGCGATGTGGGCAGCCGAACACGGGCCTGGGGCAGGGGCGCCTGAGGCTGCGCTGCCGCAGTGCTGGCCTCAGGTGCAGACCCAGGCTGTGCGCCCAGCCGCGGCAGCAGCGGCTGGCGCGACAGCCGCGGCTGGGATGCTGTGCCACCAACCGTGCCGGTGCTGCCCGTCCGCCCCGCCGCACCAAGGGCGGGCAGCGGCCTCAGCAGCAGCAGCGGCGCGGTGCGCAGGCCCCGGCTGCCAGCCATACCTCCGGCTGGGACTGCGGCAGCCTGTTCAGCCGCCGCTGGGCGGTTGGCGCTGTTTGCGAGCAGCGGTGCGAGCGACAGCGACGTTGCCGTAGGGCTGTTGACCCCCACGCTAGAGCTGGGCACGCTGCCGCAGGTAGGCTGGAGCCGCTGCTGCTGTCGGGGCTGCTGCGCAGCCCCGCACAGAGGCTGCGGTGCCGTAGGGGCACGCAGTGCGGGAGGGCGGAAGGGCGTCACTGCCTGCGCCTTGCGGGGGTGGCCAGATGGGAACTCGAAGGATCCAGTCCGGCTCTCCACAGCTGCACTGGGTGGCGGCTGGGGGCCTGGGTGCACAGGCTGCGGCTCGCACGTCCCTGCGGGGTGGTGATGGGGTTTGAAAATGATGAATAAGGTGTGCTTTAGTGCAAGAAGGTGCGCGCAAGCAAACACTTGCAACCCCCAAACACAGCTGGGGCCCCCGGTCCAATCTGCCCCGCATCCCACGCACCGCTGTCGTCTGAGCCGCTGCTTTCCGGCCACATCTCTGCCACCAGGTGCTGCGCGACAAACTCAACCCGCGCGCGCCGCTGCTGCCTGCACCGCTCGCGCCGCTCCGCCGAGGCAGCGTCCCGCGCCGCCTCGGTCGCCGCGCATGCTGTGGCTGCCTCGGCCGCGGCACTGCTGGTGGAGGCAATCGGCTGCTGCTGCTGCTGCTGCTGCTGCTGCTGCTGCTGCTGCTGCTGCTGCTGCTGCTGCGGCTGCTGCTGCTGCTGCTGTGGCGGCTGCTGCTGGGCCTCCTGCTGCTGGTGGTACTGCTGCTGCTGCTGCTGCTGCTGCTGCTGCTGCCGCTGCTGCGCCTGGCCCAGCGCCACTGGCAGGGCCCACGTGCCTACGGCCTGCTGCAGCGCTGTGATTGGAATCTCGATGCCCAGCGCCGCTGCAAAGCCAGCGACCATGTGCAGCTTGCCGGCGACGCCGGTGTCGCTGGTGCCTGGAGGCGGTTGTGGCTCTGCAGGATGCAGGAAAGGGCGCCCGCTTGCCCCCGCGCCAGCTGCGGCGCCGGGCATGCTGCGGCTGCTGGCCAGGCCATCGATCATGCCCAGCGCCTCCAGGACCACCTCACGAATCTGCACGAGTGGCGACGCAGTCGCACTACGTGAGCGCCTGGGCGGGCCCTCTGACAGGGGCGCGGCAGGAGGAGGCACCTGCCGCGGCGCGGCGCGGCTGCCCGGCGCGCTGTTGGGCGCGCGCAGCGGGGACAGCCCGGCCGGTCCGGAGGGCATGCCCCCCACAGCGCGGCGGGCTGCAGCAGCGGGGCTGCCCTCTGCTGCGACTTCTGCTGTGTCTTGGCTGCCCTGCAGCCAGGCAGGCAGCTCTTGTGCCTCGCGTGCTGCGCCGCTGGCGATCAGCGCCGCGACAAGGCTTGCCTGCGCGCACCCACTGCCGGCGGCTGTCGCCTCATCACGCTCTTGCTGGCTGTGGGCCTGCTGCTGCTGCTGCTGCTGCTGCTGCTGCTGCTGCTGCTCAGGCTGCTCCGCCTGCTCCTCCATCTGCTCTTGCTGCTGCTCTGGTGCCTCCTCCTCTTGCTGGGGTGGCTGCTGCTGCTGTGGCGGCTGCTGCCGCTGCTGGTGGTGATGGTGTGCATCCTGCTCCCTGGCCAATGCGTCGGCAACTTGGCTTTCGCCAGGCCACCACACATCTGCAATGCTGCTGGCGGGCTGCAGCTCGGCGTCGCCCATTGGCTGCGTGAACGCCATGCGCAGGTCAAGGCCGCCGCCAGGTGACGCAAAGGGCGGCTCTGGCTTGTCTGCTGCCGGGGCGTTGGTGTCGGGCAGCGAGTCTGGGACGACGCCTGGGGAGCCCTGTGAACCTGCCTGCTGGGGCGGCTCCTGCGACTGCTGCTGCTGCTGCGGCTGCTGCTGCTGCTGCTGCTGCCCTGAATGCTGCTGCTGTGACGGCTGCTGCTGCTGTTGCTGTCGCTGCTGCTGCTGCTGCTGCTGCTGCTGCTGCTGCTGCGCTGCTGCCTCTGGCTGAGAGTGAGGGCGCCGCGATGCCGACGGCTGGGTTGGGCGCACGCCCTGCCGTGCCAGTTGCTCCTGCAGATTGCCTCGGGGCGGTTGCCACGGCGGCAGCAGCTGAGGCGGCGGCAGCGGCG
Source organism: Raphidocelis subcapitata (assembly GCA_003203535.1). Taxonomy (NCBI): domain Eukaryota; kingdom Viridiplantae; phylum Chlorophyta; class Chlorophyceae; order Sphaeropleales; family Selenastraceae; genus Raphidocelis; species Raphidocelis subcapitata. Next base: position 13,979 of record BDRX01000213.1, on the reverse strand, counting down.
GGACCGCGCAATGTGGCGCCTCGGCCATCGCCTCGCCAGCCCCGCCGCCGGCCTCTGGCAGCGCCCCAGAAGGCGGCTGCAGCGGCTGCGGCAGCTGCGGCGGTTGCGGCTGATCCTCCTGTCCCTGCTCCTCCGAAGCCCGCTGGCCTGCGTCCTGACGAGCCCGCTTGGGCAGCCGTTCGCCTCCTGCATCCGGCGCGCTGCGCTTCTCAGCCAGTCTCTGTTTGATCGCTGCCACTGCAGTGCGGGTGGCGGCGGCCGCAACTGCAAATCGGTTGCACCGTTCGTTGGCGGCGCGGAAGCTGCGCGGCACGATGCACGGCACCACGCGCGCGCCAGGCCCCGAGGGCGCGCCGGCAGCTGCGCCTGGTGATCTCAGCGCCTGGTGGACAGCAGCCCGGAGGCTAGTGACCACAGGCCCGGCAGCTGCCTCTGGCGCTGCTGCGCCGTCCGCGGGCTGCTGCGCCTGCTGCTGCCGTGGCGGTTGAGGCTGCAGCTGAGCCGCCTGTGGCTGCTGCGGCTGTGGCTGGCACTCCTGCTGGGGCTGGGCTTGCTGCTGCGTGGATGGCGCTGGGGGCCCCCGCGGCCGAGTTTGCCGAGGCTGTGGCGCGATCGATCCTGCATCGGCCGCTGCAGTGGGCATAGCACGCCGGCGCCTTCCGGCTGTGGGCCCGCCCCCACCTGCGCCGGTCGCTTTCAGCCGCACAGAGGAGGGCAGCTGCCGGCGCGGAGGGGGCTGCACGGCCGGCGGTGCCAGCGGTGCTGCTGCTGCTGGTGGCGGCGCGGCAGCTGCTGCATGCCGGCCCTGGCTGCCTGGGGGACTCTGCTGCAGCGCGAGCAGCGTCTCGCGGTCCACCGGTGTCACTTCGCCCATGTGCATGCGCGCCAGCTGCGCCAGCGGCATGCGCGGCAGGGCGGCGAGCCGTGCGCGAAGGGACCCTGTTTCCAGCAACGCCGGAGCAGCTGGCTGAGACTGGTTTGCCACACTGGGCTGGCCGGCGGCGGGCCTCGCATGGCGGCCTGCTGCCAGCAGCCGCTGCTGTTCCTCCGGCTCCTTCCTGCTGCTGGCTGGGCGCACGGCGCAGAGCGAGCCAGTTTCCATGCCGGGTGCTGCTGATGAAGGGGGGCCGGCCTCCTCAGCCGCTGTGGCGCCTGCTGAGTCGCACTCGGCGCCTGCCACCTCTGCGCCTGCCACCTCTGCGCCTGCGCACCATGCTGTCACCTGCACGCCCACTCCTGCGCTGCCCTCTGCTCCACCGGCGCTGCTGCTGTTGCCGCCTCTGCTGCTGGCGTCGCAAGCCGCGCTCATGTCGAGATCGTGCGGGGCCTGGCGCAGCGGCTGGGGTGCTGGTGGTGCTGCCCCAATACGCCGCTGCGCCGCGCCGCCAGGGCTGCAGACGCCGCAAACCACTGCCAGCCTCGGGCTAGACGATGCCCCGCCCGGTGCTTGCAGTGGCGGCACGGTATGCTGCGCGTCCCCCGCTGAGCCCCCGCTGGGGCTGCCTGCGGGGCCGGCGCGCTGCAGCGGCGCAGAGCGCTCAGCGGCAGTTGGGGAGCACGACATGGCCTCGCCGTCGCTGCTTTGGGTGTGCTGCTGCTCTTGCTGCTGCTCTTGCTGCTGGAGAGGCGGTGACCCTGCCTCAGGCGCTTGCTGCTGCGCGCCATGCTCTGCTGAGTGCTGCGGCTCCTGATGCACCTCTGGCAGCTGCTCCGTTTCGCCATCCGGCCCTGCGCCTGCAGCCTGCTGGGGGTTGGGCGGCAGCTGCTCCTCTGCCGAGTCCTCTGGCGCCTGCTCTGGGCTCTGAACTTGCCGCGCCTGTATGGGCTGCTCATGCCGCTGCTCTGGCTGCCGCTCGGGTGGGACGCCCTGCCAGTCTGCGGCCACCCCAGCAGCTGCGGACCCACCGCACGAGGCCCGCAGCGGCGCCAGTGTCAGGCGCCGCTCGTCCAGGCCTTGAGAGGCCTCAGTTTCAGGCACGATGTCGCCAATCAGGTCGGACAGCTCACGCAGCTCAGCGCTGCCAGGCGGTGGGCCTGATGCCGGCGGCTCGCTGGCCGCCGTGGGCTGCGACAGTGCTGCAGCGTCGCCCCTGACACCTGCGACGCTGCTGCTGCGGGCGCCGTCACCCGCAACGGCCTGCGGCTCCTGGAGCAGGATCCCCCCCTCCGATGCCTGCCGCAGCTCTGCCTGGGCCTGCTGGGCTTCTGGGCTGCCCGGCCGAGGCTCGCGCTGTGGGCCGGGCGGCTCCCCGGGCTGCTGCTCTGGCTGCTGCTCCCCCTGCTGGCCGCCCTCCTGCTGACTGCCCTTCTGCGGTGAATGCTGGCTTCCCTCTGCTGGCTGCCGCCGCCGCTGCTGCTGCTGCTGCTGCTGCTGCTGCTGCTGCTGCTGCTGCTGCTGGTGGAGTGCCGAGTGCGTGAGCTCCTGCCTCTCGGCCGTGCCCACACTGGGTTCCGCAGCGCTGGAGGCGCTGCCCTGTGGCGGGCGCACGATGCGCCGCAGCAGGTCGTCTGGAGCACATGGGGGCAAGCGTGAGAGGGACGTGAATAGTGTGTGAGGGGACGGCACAGCTTGCCACTCGCCGGCGGCCGGCAGCGCCCGCATGCAGCAGCAGCGCCACCACCAGCGCCACCACCAGCTTGGCGGGGCAGTCGCCCCTCGCACCTGCCGACCCTGCGGCGGCCGCCAGCTCTTGCGTGAGCGGCCCATCCTGCGTGGTTGCAACGCACGCAGCGTGCGGTTTGAGTTTGTCGGGGGCGCACGCACGGGTCGCCGTCAGCGCAGCACACGCAGCACGGGCGGCGTGCCGCCCAACGCGCAGCGCACCTCGCGCAGCGCCGCCAGCGCCAGGGCGTGAGCCAGGCCGTCGAAAAGCTCCTCCCCAGCTCCCCCGAGAGCTTCCAGCGCTTCTGCGGCGTTGGCGCGCGCCTGTGAGCACGAGGACGGGCGCGAGCCAACACCGCGCGCGCCAGGCAGCGCCCGGGGCCCCACCTGCGCGTCTATCGGGAGTTCCAGCTATCAGCGCCTCCACCAGGCCCAGGGCCTCGCCAGGCTCCGCCATGGGCGGTCGCGGCGCGGTCGCGGCCGGGGGCAGCTGCGTTTTAGCGCATGCTGGCTTCCTGGGGCTTGTTTGGTCGTGCAGAGGGTCCCATCGGCGAATCGGAATCAAGTGATTGAAGCTGCCCCCCTCCGCTTTGAGCCGTTTCGCCCCAGATCAGAGGGCGGTGCCCCCGCCGGCCCGCGGTCTGGGAACCAGAGCAACGCCCTGGTCGTCGGGCATCGCTGCAGGGAGACTGCCGGCGGGCTGCAGGGCTGCAGAGGCTGGCCACAAGCGCCTGCACAGGCGGCGCCGGCGCGCGTCGCTCGCTGCGCCGCGCTGCATCCCTGCCCAGGCCGGCAGCTGTGCAGCGCCAGGGCGCGGCCGGCTAGAGGCGCCGGAGGGCTGTCAGAACGGCCGCACACCAGCGGGAGCGGCAGGTTGAGCGGCGGCAGCGGCGGCGGCGGCGGCGGCGGCGGCGGCAGCGAGGATGCCGCGCTACTACTGTGGTGAGCGAATGGCGCTGTTCGGCCCCGCATGCGACGCTGTTTGGCGTGCATGCAGCCGCCCCGCGTTGCACATGTGGTGCTGCTGCGTGCATGCAGGCCGCAGGTGCATGCGGTGCTTAGATGAAGGCCCCCCCCCAGGCAGCGTGCGTGCACCTGCGGCGGCGGCCATCGTCCCCTCGAACCCGCCCCCGCCCGCCCGCCCCACTGCAGATTACTGCGATACCTTTCTGACGCACGACAGCCCTGCCGTGCGTCGGCAGCACAATGAGGGATACAAGCACAAGGCCGCTGTGCGCAACTACTACCAGATGTTTGAGGATCAGGGGCCGGGCGCGGCGCCGCCCGCGTCGATGGCGGCCGCTGCGGGCAGCGCCATGCCCATGGGCATGCGGCCCCCCGGCATGGGCATGATGCCCATGATGATGGGGATGATGGGCATGGGACCACGTGAGCGGGGCAGTCCCTGGCTTGCCCTGTCCGCAGCGGTTTGCTGACATTTCAGGCAGGGAATGGAGCGGGGCTTGCGGGTGCGCAGCATGACCCGCGGGTCTGCCGCGCATTTGCAAGCAGCGCGAGGCGCACAGCACACAGGGAATGCTCTCACCCCCCTGCTTGCCCCCTCCACTCTCCCTGCAGGGCCTGGCATGATGGGCATGGGCCCCATGGGCATGGGCATGGGCCCGATGGGCATGGGCATGGGGCCGATGATGCCGCGGCCGTGAGTTTTGGGGGTGCTAGCACTCAGGTTGCACATGGTTTGCACGCACCACTGCCTGAAAACCGTGGGCGGCAGCGTGTTTTCAAAAAACTGCAAACTGCCAATACTGCAAACTGCCATGCCACCAGTTCCCAACGCCGCTTCGGCTCCCCCCCGCCACCGCAGGGGCTTCCCGCCTATGATGGGCGGACCGATGGGCGGACCGATGGGCGGACCGATGGGCGGCCCACCGCCGGGCATGATGGGTGGACCGATGGGCGGACCGATGGGCGGCCCACCGCCGGGCATGATGGGCGGACCGATGGGCGGACCGATGGGTGGCCCACCGCCAGGCATGCCCGGTGGCCCCATGGGCGGCCCGGGCATGCCCGGCCCGCCTGGTGGCCCCCTGCCCGGCCCACCGCCCCAGTGATGCGGACGTGCTGCTGCACCTGTTTTTGCCTGCTGTTGCTCAATCCCCCTCTCTTCTATGGCTGCAGTTGTCCCTTTCCCCGTTTGCGGCAGTGTGTTACCGCAGCCGAATGCATTGCACGCCAGTAAGCCAGTGTTCACACAATTGCACTGAGTTTCTGCTGCTTGAGGTCCAGCTTGGACGTGGGAACAACCTGCGGGGGGTCCAACGGGGGGTGGGGATAGCGCGCCCATTAGGGTTGTGCAGCGGTGATGGGGTGAGGGGGAGGGGTAAGCAACTGCCGGGAACTGCTGGCAGGTCGAGGCGCCTGGCGGGGCATGCTTGCAGACGCCCTTGCGCCATTGCCGCAGCTCCCACCCACCTTGGTCTCAAAGAGGTCGTCGTCCACAATGGCGGCCACATCGCTGGCTGCGTAGCGGATGTACTTGGCTGGGGTTGATGTGAACTGCACGTCCGCGTACCTGGGGGGGTTGGGAGTTGCAGTTCAGGTGGGGTTGCATTTCAGCGGCGGCAAGGGGCGGCATGCCAGGGGCTGCGCACGGTTGCAGGCCGCATGCCCAAAGCCGATGGGCACTGGCGAGGGAAGCTGCTGCAGCATTTTGGTTGATTTGGTTCTCTGCCGCAGTGTCAGGCGGGTCGCGCCCTTCCCGCCTCACTTGCGGAGAAAGTCCTGGTAAGGCCCCAGCACGTCCGTTTTGATGACGCGCCGCACCGCGTCCCGCAGCGCTGTGTCGGGGATGGTCCACGCGCTCTGGGTGGCGTAGATGCGCTCCAGCGCCGAGTTGAAGGAGGCAAACGTGTCCTTCAGGTGCTGCTTCAGGCGCGACACGTCAGCGGGGGCCTCGACCTGCCAGGGGTGGAGGGGGGGTTGGGTGGTGACGGGGGCGTGCGCGAGCCACCACCCCAACAAAGCGCATGTGCGTGCAGGTGCCCTGTCACAGCACCAATTCGGCGCACATCCTTGAAGCCCCAGTGCCTCTCCCCCAGCCCCCGACCCCCAGCCCCCAACCTGCAGCAGACCCAGCACCGGCCCCCAGGTGATGTCGTGGTAGCGCGCCCCCCATTCCTCCACGCCATCCTTGTGTCGCTCCACCCACTCGCGCCCCAGCAGGCGCTCAGCGCGGCTGCCCTCGACGGTGCGCTGCGCGTAGTGCACGTTGTTCATCATGAACAGCGCACCCAGGGCGGGCTCGCCGCGGTAGCCCCGCGCGCGCGCCTCCAGGTTCTCCAGCAGCCGCGCCAGCAGCCGAGACACCGCAGCCGCCAGCGCGGACTGCGCCGAGGCAGCAGCCTCAACGCCCCAGCCGCCGTCGCTGTCGCTGCCAAAAAGCACCCCCGAGGCGTCCTCATATGACAGCAGGCGCTGCGGGTTGGCAGGTTGGCGGGGTGGCAGGGTTGAGGGGCCTGCACTTCCCGAAGTGTCTGGCTTTGGCGCCACTGGCCATCCCAAACTGAGTCGCCGTCAGAACCTGGCGGCCCCAGCTGGCCGCCGACCCCCCCCCTTTCCTGGGACCCCGGCCCACCTTGACGTAGCTCAGCACCTGGGCTGTGCGGGGGTGCACCGTACCATCGGGCGGCAGGATGCGCGAGGCGTCCCGGCCAACCGCATCCTCGTACTCCCCAAACAGGGCGGCCGCAGCGCGCTGCGCAGTGGCCAGCAGGCTGGCGAGTTGCTGCAGCGCCGCCTTGCACAGCGGACTCAGCGGCGCTGGCGCAGCGTTGCCTGCCCCGTCCGCGGCGGCATCATCGCTGCTCAGACGCTGCCCGGCCGCTGCTGCTGTCGCTGCTGCGTGATTGGGCGAGCCGGCCAGCACGAATTCCAGTGCTGGCAGGGCACTGCGCAGGTAGGTGTGCAGCTCCAGCACCGCAAACACCTGTTTGGGGTGGGTGCGTTCCGGGGCAAACCTTGTTAATAGTCCAAAGTGGGAGGGGTCAATGGCATGATTGACCAAGCCTGCCATTGCTCAGCCAAGACCGCGCCAAGCGCGTGAACCAGCATGAAGCTGATCCGGCGATTCACCTTTTCCGGAGCCCTGCAGGCTTCTATGAAATCCCGCCCTGCCTGGGCCAGTTGCTGCAGCTGGCTGGTGAGGATCTGGGCAAACACCTCGCCACCAACGGCCTCGGGCCAGATGGAGGCGGCCAGCCGGTGCTCACTGCACGGCGAGGGTGTGTGGCGGTGGCGGCAGTGCTCGCGTTGAGGAGTTTTTTGGTGCTGCCAAGCGCAGCACCAACAGGCAGGAAGGCAGCAAACCAGCCCATTGCACGCTCCCTCACCCCCCCAGGCACCCCAATCGCCCCTTCACCTGAGCGCAAGCAGCTCCAGTGCACGCATGCGGCGGCCCCAGCCTGCGACGGCGCGTTCCAGGGCGTCGGGTGCCAGCGACGCAAGCGCGGCAGCCGGGGGCGGCTCGGGACCCACAGTGCGCAGTGCTGCTGCAAGGAAACGGCCGCGCGCTGCAATGTACCCCTGTCGGGGCTTGTCGTATCCGGCGTCCAGCGCCACCGCCGCCATGCGCTGCAGCTTTGGCAGCACCTCGCGGGGCACCAGCTCCAGCGTCAGCGCCGCGCGCGACGCCTCTGCACGCAGGCGCAATTGGGTGGGGATTGGGGGTTGGCTCAGGATGGAAAGGGCGAGCGCTGGCAGAAAGTTGGGCAGCAAGTGCCATGCGCCGCAGGGCGGCCAGCTGCCACCCTCCCCCCCTCCGCGCGCCCCAGCGCTCTGCGCCGCCGCACCATCAAGGGTGTCACCCAGGTGCTCCACTATCCACGAGGGCTGCGGTGCACACGTGCGCGTAGCGTCGGCCAGCGTGGCCGTGAAGTCGGCGTGGCACGTCTCGAGCGCGCGGTTGAAGACCGCCTGCGCGTAGCCGAGCGCGGCGCCCACTGCTGCCAGGCGCGAGTGGCGCTGCAGGAACGCGACGCTGCGCTCGAGCGCCTCCAGGCCCTCGAGGAAGGCGGCCAGGTCGGAGGCTGGGCCTGCCTGCAGCGCCGCCGCGACGCGGCGCGGCGTGTCCAGGTGCTCCAGCAGCGCGTCCACCTCGCCCTTGGTGGCCGCGATGTTGCGCTGCGCAACCGTCAGCGCCGTCGCCCGCGAGTGGATGGGCGCTGTCAGTGTGCCCAGTGAGTCGAGGGACGCACCCAGCGAGTCCAGCAGGCCGCCCGCCTCACTCGTCAGCCGTGACAGCTGCCCAGGTGCGTGCATTTTGGGGGGGGGGTGACTTTGGCTGTCGAAAGGTGGCGATTTTTCTATGCTGCCTGCCATCTCTGCGGCGATGGCTGGTGCCGTTTATATCCAGCAGGCGAGGGAAGCAAACACCGCAAACGCAGGGGCCCGCCCCGCCGCGTGCGCGCTCACACGCACAACCCCCCAGCACACCCAGACGCCTCACCACGCTGAGCATGTCGCCGAGCGCCTCCACGCGCGTTCCCAGCCTTTGCTCTGCTGCCGCCATGTCCGTCAGTGCACGCCGCGGCGCGTGGGCGCGGGCGCGGGCCGCGCTGCCGCAGCGGGGCGGCGGCGTTCGCTGGCCGCCCCGCCGCACGCGCCTTGCGCTGCAAGCGCGCACCGCACGCCGTGCACCGCCTGCGCTCGATCAACTCCCACAGCGACTGCTGCTGCGTCCGAGCGCTTTGAGCCGTCCAGGGAGCGGATCTGTCGCTCTGACAGCAGTCCGACTGTCGATCTGGGGAGTTTTGCGCTTTTCTCGTGTGTATGACGCGCGGAATGTGCGCTTTTTGGCGGCAAGCAAGCAGCACTGGGCGCTCCCGCTGGGCGCTCCCGCACCCAAAGCTTGACCGGCGCGAAACCCGGCGCTGCGCCACCAGCCCCCCCATTCACGTTCTCGCAGTCGTTTCACGCATAACTCGTAACCCGCGTGCCTGCCCAAAGCCCCAAGTGGGTCGAGTGCAGGCTTCAGGTCGGCCTTGCTCAGCCTGCTCCGTCCCCTCAACCGGGGCGAAAGGGCATCGCTGCTGCCCTGGAGTTTTTTGGGGGCAGCCGCAACGCGGGAGGGAGCACGGGGAGGCGTGCTCGTCGCCGCTGCAGCGAGCGCTGCTGCTGCGGGCGCGTCGGCGTCAACACTGCCCCGGCCCGGCCGGCGCAGCGACATCCGCGACGCCACGGCGTTCGCGGCGGCTTGAACGCAAGGAAGCAGCGCGCCGCAGGCGGCCGTCTCATCACCGACCATGGACCGCCCCACGCGCCAGCCCGAGCAGCGGGCTCCGGGGGAGCGCACGAGCAGCGGCGGCGCCCTGATAGTTCACCCCCTGTACCAGGTACTGCCGTTTGACGCTCGTCAGCCCCGCCGTGTGCAAGGAGCTCCCCCGGCGCCACGCCTGCTCACCCGTCCCCCTCGTCCCGCCCCACCCCTTGCCGCGCAACAGCACACCGTGCACGCGCAGCCTGAACCGCTGGCGTTTTGGGAGTGCGTACCGGACGACCTGCTGCACCGCATTGCGGCCCGCCTGCGCGACGGCGCCGCGCTCGCGCGACTCCGCCGCGTCAGCCGCCGCTGCTGCCGCATTGCCAGCAGCGACGACCTCTGGCGTGACCTGTGCATCGAAAAGTTCAACTGCGCCTCCGACTCGCCCCCCCCTGTGCCCTGGGCCGAGCTCTACGCGTGGAATGTGGAGCTGTTCCGCCGCCTGGTGCACCAGTCGGTCGAGGAGGCGGTGCGCGCAGCACTGCAGCGCGCCACGCGCGCACCCGTCCAGCTTCCGGGCTACGGCTTTGCATTCGCGTGATGCCAGCGCAGCGCACAAAAGCGCGGTGCCGCGGGGCGGTGCTGTGACGCACCCCCACCCACGAAGCCACGTTTCCCTGCTTGCCGCGCGCACTGGCGCTGATGTATCACCACGACTTGTTTCCCGGCTGGATGCCAACCCAGCCGGCCCCTTCAACGCGCATGTGTGACGTGCGTGCCTACTGTACCAACCCCCTTGTGCTGCAAAGTAACAACCCTGCGTGTTCCTGCAGCGCGCAATGGGAGACGCCAGACAGCGTCCCAGGCCCCAGCTAAACTCGCCTGCAGCCTGGCTGGCCAGGCCCCCCCTCTGCGCAAGCCGTCACAGTCAGCGCGTGTGCTGGCCGCTGGTTTGCGCTGGCCGCTGGTTTGCTAGCAAACCGCCAACCCTGGGGTCTTCTCCACTGCCCCCAATCTCTGCTGCTGCTGCCGGCGGGGCTGCCCCACCCCTGTGGTGCTGTTCCCCTACTGGGCTTGTTTGCAGAGTTCCGTGCGATTACATGGGCGCGGGTCCCACCGTCCGCATCTACTCCTTCTTGGACACCTGGTGCTTCTTGGCGTAGCGCTGGTTCCTCAGGAACTTGGGGTCCATCTGCAAAAAGGGGGGGGGGAGCGTTTGCGCAGCGGGGAGTGAGGACAAGGGCGAGGGGGCTGCGATTGAAGGGGCCAAATGCCGTGCAGGGCGGCGGCTCGTCTGCTACGGGTGGCACGTCTGCTGACCCATGCCTGCCTGCTGCGCCGGCTGCGCCGCGTGTACTCCTCTGTGCAAGTCACCACGCCGCCGCGCGGCCGAGGCCAGTGCTACGCCACGATTTTGGTCCCCAATCGACTGCTGGCCTGCGCAACCCGCTGCTGGCCACGTCACCGCTAACTAGCTACGCATCCCATCCCGCCCCCGCGTGCACGCACCCCCTTGGTGGAGATGTACTTGTGCTGCACCGGCTTCTTGATGCCGTTGCGGTGGTTCTTTTTGCTCTGGTTGTGCGCGGTGTGGTTCTTGGACTTGGCCATTGCGGCTGCTGCGGGGAGAACCTGGGCGCGGAGCACAGAGAGGCGGGGGTCGGCAGGCGACAAGTGACTGGCTGGCGGACTGGCAGGCCGAAAGGCCTCGCCGCGCGGTGGTGCTGCCTGCCGCCGCACGGCAGGCGCAGCTGCGCCTGCTGCTGCACGTGCAGCGCGCAGCGCGGCGGCGGCGGGGGGCGGCGGCGGCGGCGACCGTGCTGCGCTGCTCCGCGCACGACTGCACGCCCGGCTCCCCCGCATCCCAGGCACACAGGCTGTCTTCCACGCGCGTGGCTGCTGCTCCCGGTTCGCCTGGAGCAAGCGCGGGCGCGTTGGCGCGGCTGCACCACCACCCTGCCCTCCGCTGCGCTGGATCACTGCACCACGCACCTGGGCACGGCCGCCGCGAGGTGCTCGGCACGATGGGGGGAGGAGACCTGCAGGGCGGGGGTGGGCCGGAGTCGGCCGTCGCCCTCTTTGCGCAGCGCTGGCAGGCACTGCAGGCCCGTGCACGCTCGGCCTGCTATCTCACCTGGTTGTCACCGCGAAGAGGGCGGGCGCGGGCGCGGGCTGCAGAGTTGAGCAGCGGGGCGGGCAGTCAGAGAGTCGGCGCTAAGGGCCGCCCATTCAGAGCGAGTCGCGGCCAGGCAGGCGCGCATCATCGATGCAACGCCTTCAGGCAGACGCTGGGTGGCCGCGGGGCGGCCAGCGCCGCGGTCAACTCGGCGCCGCTCGCAAGACGCCGCTCGCCACCGGCGGTGGCCCACCGCCCCAGCGGGTCGCTGTTTTCCCAGCTGGATGGTAATTCAGCCCGGATGCAACACACGTTACACGGGGCAGCGGCATTCAGTTTGGGCCGGCATGAGTGCAAGCCGCCCAGGCGGCGCGCTGCCGGATGGCCGCATCCTCAGCGGGTCTTGGCAGCGCCCGCCGATGTCCCCGCCGCGTCCAGCGGCCTTGCAAAGCGCTCCTCCAGCTTGAACAGGCGTATGATGTCAGACTGCGCAGCGTTTGGTGCAGGGCGGGCGTACGGGGGTGTGAGGCGGGCGTTGACCAGGGTGTTTGATGGGTTCCCTCGCTCCGCAGCGCTGGCTGGGCTCCACCGTCGCGACGGGGCTGCTGGCTCACCCGGGTGTAGTTGTTGGGCTTGGATGGGTTGTTGATAGCCTCGGCCGGCGGCAGGCGGGCCCATTCCCTCCCTTTCTCGTACAGCACCACGGTGGGCAGCTGGTTGGACCAGGTGTTGGTGTTGAGCTTGGCCTCCATAGCGGCGCGAGGGAAGACGCACACATCAAACGTGCCAAACCTGAGCTTGGATGACGCAAACCTGTTGCAGCGTGCAAGCAAGCAGGGTTTTGCGGTGTTTGAGTACGCGCTGGCTTGGACGAGGATGCCTTGGGTGGGGAGCTGTGGCTGGGAGCTGCCCCCTCAGGCCCGTTGCGACCAAGCCTGCAAGCAAATAGCTCCACAGCAGCTCACTCGTCAGCCACTTGGAGGAAGACCGGCGCAGCAGCCACAGAGGTGCCGTGAGACTGCGTGTAGAAGAACACCTGAAAAGGTTGGGGTGGGACGCTGTAAAGCGTGCCAAAGGTGTGATTTGCGGGGTGCTTGCCGGGCTGCACCGTGCGCATGCAATCAGCAGGGCGCCGCCTCACCATCCAGGCCGCATCGGTTGCGAGGCTGGCCTCCTTGAGCGTTGTTGGCGTCAGTGCCGTCACACTGCCTGCGCAAAACACATCGTACGGCATGGGAGAGTGTAACCAACCGGGGCAGCACTGCACGAGGGCTGTGTGGGGTTGCTGCTTTGCAAACAGGGCTGGCAGCTTTGCTGGTGTTGACCACTGCTCTCCCACCCTTTCCAGGACCGCACCAGAAGCCGCGAGATCAATGATGGGCTGGGGCAGGAGTGCGTAGACGGCTGGGGGGCGTAAAGACGGGGCGATGCGACGACGGTGGGCGGCGTACTGGGTAGGGGCTGTGCCTGCGGGCTCCCTCAGCTGGCCCACCGCAAAGCGCGCTTGAAAGCTGGAGCGCGGAGCCACACCGCCGTGCGCTACAACACGGCTGCGCCTGCATTGCGTGCCCCGCTGCCGCGTGCTCACCCCAGAATGCGAGGCAGTACCAGGCCAGCAGGCCAGGGCTGATGACAAACACCAGCAGCGCCAGCACCAGCTTGGCATATGTGAACACCTGGGCAGCGGCGTGGTCCCAGGAGCGCCGCCGCCACAGCTTAAAGGTCACAATAGCCGCCAGGGCGAGGAGCACCTGCTTCTCCTGCGGCCAGAGGAAGCGGCGGCGAGCGCCAGTCAGCAGCAGGCCGGGGGTGGTGGGGTGCGCGGAGCACGCAGCGCGGAGGTTGCTGGGCGCGCGCGCGGCTACGAGCAGGAAGCGGGTGTGTAGGCGACCCAGGGCTGTAACTGGCTCAGCCCGGTCTGCCCCAGCAGCCAGCAATGCCGTGCTGTTGGCAGCAGCTGGGGGCGCGCACCCATTGCCGCAGCTCCTCGATCGTGGTGATGCTGCGCCCCGGGGCCGCAGCAGCGGCGGCGCTCGCGCCGCCCTCCAGCAGGCGCGGCGCGAGCACCAGTCGGACCGCAGCGTAGGAGGCCAGCAGCGCCGCATTGGCGGCGTAGTAGCCGGACACCCAGCGCGGCATGGCTGCCTCTGCGGCCGCCGCCGCGGCGTCGCCCTGCGCAGCAGAAGCAGCAGCAGCAGCAGCAGCAGCAGCGGCGCCGCCGGCACCGCTGCGGACGTGCCGACTCTGTGCGGCTCCTCCGCGGTATTTTCCGCAGGCGCTGTAAATCAATCCGGGCTGGTGCGTGCTTCAAGAAAGGCCCAGGCTCGCGCCGCGGCCGTGCACAGGGAACCGGGGAGATCTGGCAGGCTCTAACTTGATCAAACGTCAAGCGAGAGAATGCGATTTGGATGATAGAACAACACACCCGCGCAAGCGATGATCGGCAACTTGGGAGGGCGACCACGCCGCCGCCGCTGCGGCCGCTGTGCAGCAGGCGGTGTGCCGCAGTGCCAACTCGGCGCTGCCGGCGCACCACCTCTAGACGCCGAGCCTTGACATGAGCTGCGCACCTGCCCGTCGCCGAGTCAAACCCACGGCGGTCCGAGCCGAACGCCTCTCACCCCCCGTGCACCCAACCCCCACACCCGCCGCCCCATGAAATGGTCCACCCCCGCAGCAGGGCAGGGGCGTTGGAGCTCGCCCCGCCCCAGACGGCGGGCGGGCTGCGCGATGCCGTCCGTGCGTGGTCACCGCGGACGCTGCCTCAAGCGAGTACGCGGCCGTAGCAGGGGCTGTGCAGCACAAGGTGGAAAAAGTGGTCAAAACATGCTCGCAACCCGTTGTTTTGCCGCTGGCCTTGCACGTTTGGCTCGGGCACGGGTGCCAAAAGAGTGAGAACTTGCTGTTTAGGGTTTCTTGCTTGCTTTTGCGGGTTGTAGGCCTAAAACCTAGGGTTTAGGGTTTAGGGTTTAGGGTTTAGGGTTTAGGGTTTAGGGTTTAGGGTTTAGGGTTTAGGTTTAGGGTTTAGGGTTTAGGGTTTAGGG
>BDRX01000212.1:0-25597 GCA_003203535.1 Raphidocelis subcapitata | reverse complement strand
GGGGGGGGGGGGGGGGGGGGGGGGGGGGGGGGGGGGGGGGGGGGGGGGGGGGGGGGGGGGGGGGGGGGGGGGGGGGGGGGGGGGGGGGGGGGGGGGGGGGGGGGAGGCCGCCCCAAAAGCCGCCCCAAAAGCCGCCCCGCCCCAAAGCCCCCAGAGCCCCTCTGCCGCCCCTCCCCCCACATAAACACGCACCTCTATGATCCAGGTCGCCAGGGTTTTGTCCAGCGAGGCGGTGGCGATCTCCTTGAGGCCCGGGCTGTCGACGATGACCAGAGCCGCGGTCAGCGAGGCGGAGTGCGCCTTGAGCTTGGCGCGCAGGACGGGGGCCTGGGCGCGGGGGGGCGGGGGCGGGTTGGGGGCGGCCCACGAGACGGCCGCCGCCGCCGACGCGGCCGGCGGCGGCCACGACCGCGTGCGCGGAGGCGGGGCGGGGGCGGGCAAAGGAGGGGCGACGGGCCCGCGGGCGCAACCGCGCCGCGGCGGCGCCGCCGGGCGGCGGCGCCCAACCATGCGCCACGGGATTTGCGGCTGTGGGGGCGCGGTGCGGCCGCTCGCCGCCCGCCCGCCGCCGCCGCTCGTGGACGCGCACCTGCTGCTCGCGCGTGAGCGTGTTGGACGTGCTTTCACAGGGCGAAAGGACGGCCGAGAGGCAGGCCGCCTCGCTGCTCGCCACCGCCCGCGGCACACGGGCGCGAGGTGCCACACGCAGCAGGGGCCCCGAGGCAGCCCGCGGCGGCCGCCTCAGCTGCTGCGCCCTTTGCATTTGCATCCTCTGAAGGCCCCAGAGGGGCCGGGGGGAGGAGGGGACGATCTGGCGCGGGCGCGCGGTCAAGGGGAGCCCTTGGCAGCTCGATTTCGCCTTAAAAGCGCCCAAGGAGCGCGGGAGCGCCAATTGAATTGCCTGTCTTGCCCGCGCAGGCCTCGGGCCAACAAGCTGGGCGCCGCTCACCGCAGCTCACCCGCACGCGGAGCGCAATTGCGCAAAGCGCAGCACAAGCGGGCCCCGGCTGCCCCTCAACATAACATCCAAGCACGGCCCATCAGTCTCTCAGTACCGCCGTCGGCATGGTAAGCAACTCACCACCCCATGCGCCTGCCGCCGCGCCACGGACTGTCGGCGCGCCGGGAGTGACTCGCCCAGCCCCCGTCCTGCGTGGTTTGCGCTCCGAGCCCGCCCCCCCCCCCTTTAGACCCAACCGTGCCCAACGCGCCAGTGGTGTTACAGCGATGCGCGGGCCGTGCCCGCACGCCTCCCGGACCTTGGGGGGGCAGGCGCGCGGGCTGCTGATTTGGTTTTGGGAGGCGCGCCTCGATTGCGCATGCGCGCGTCCGCAGCACAGCCGTTATGGCACAGCCCCTAATCATTTAGTGCTAGGCCGGCCAACCAATGAAAAGCTACTACAGCGGCTTGGCTCCAGAAGTACGGGTATCACGGAAGGATCGGGGTGCTGCAAAAAGGAAACGCAGGGCAGGTCAGCACGCTGAGGGCGCAAGGCGGCGCGATGAGGCGCCGCAGCGCCAGCACCAGAGGGCGCCGCAGCGCTCCAGCACAGACGACAACCCCCCCGGCGCAAAGAGGGGCGCGCCGTAACAGATGGGCAATTCCATGCCTCCCCGCGTCCGGCCGCGCGCGTCACTCGCTCTCCGGCGGGCCGGCCCACGTGCCGACCGCAAACGACCGCGCGCCGACGCGCCAGTTGGGCTCCCGCAGCCCCTCCGCCCCGCCGCCGCCGCTGCCGCCGCCGCCGCTGAGCAGCGCCGACATCAGGCGCCGCCCGAACAGCCCCCACTCCCGCCGGTGGTGGCGGTCCGTCGCGATGTTGTCGAGGGAGACCACGCTGCTGCCAGGGTCCCCCGCGGGCGCCGCGCCCGTGAGGCCCGGCGGCAGCGGCTTGCCCACGACGCCGACGCCGCCCACCGTGACCAGCGCCGGCGTGTCGGCGGCCATCGCCGCCGTCGCGTCCCCCGAGCGCGCGCCCGTGCCGCCGCCGGCGATGGGCGTGATGACCCGCTGCCCGTCGCGCCCCACCACCGACGCCAGCCGCTGGTGCCTGTGGTGCTCCTCCACCAGCAAAAACGTGAACTCGGCGCAGCAGCCCTTGACGCCCCACGCGTTGTCCTCGCGGCTGACCACGCCATAGCCCAGCGTGGCGAGGTGGTAGAACAGGACGGCCATGTCAGCGGTGGTCGCGGGCGCGACCGCGCCCACCGCGGAGCGCATGTGCATCTCTATCGCGACCTGGCGCGGCAGCGGGCCCTTGTTGGTGGTGAGGGACTGCAGCACGCTGGGCTCGTGGCCCTCGATGCTGGGGGGGAGGGGGCGGGGCGGGGCGGGGTTTTGCCGTCAGCGCCAGTGAGGGAGCTATGTCGGGCGTCGCCGGCGGGCGGGTTGGCGCACGAGTTGGGAGGGGATTCACGCAGCAGCGCGCAGGAAACGAAGCGCGGGAGGCCTGCCCCCCCCCCCCCAAAACAAGCCCGTGCAGGCGACGGCGGGATTGATGCGGCGCCGCTCTCACTCTATTTTCAGAAAGTCGACCCTGCCGTGCCCCAGCTCTGCCAGCACTGTGTCGTACTCCTTAAACCTGGGGGCCGGGGAGGTTGGGGCGGGGAGGGGAGTGAGGAAAGACAGGGCTGGGGAAATGGGGCGCCCATCGGCGTCGGTGAAAGTCGCGGCACGGCGGCAAAGGGTTTGGAACCGATGCAGGGCCATCGCAAGCCAGCCACCACCAGCCAGGTTGGGCAAGGCGGGACAACACAGCACACGGCAGGGGCAGTGGCAGGGGCAGGCAGCGCGCTGCTCGACTCACAGCGGCCCGCTGGAGGGCAGGCCGAGGCAGGTCTTGTGGTAAAAGTGGCGCGAACTTTGAGACCGGCCATCAAAGGTGCCTGGGGCGGCGGGGGTGGAGGGTAGCGAGCCGGCCGAGTGAGCCGCACGCGCGCGGCCACAGCTTTGGGGCGCAGGTGCCGCAAGCCAGCGGCTGCTGCCGATGCGCGCGCCCGCCCGCCCAACCCCTGCCCGGTCTGGGGCGCTCACAATCGAATGTGTGGATGTCGCACTTTGTGAGGTCAAGCATCTGCGGGACGAGGGGCGTGCGAGAGCATGGGCGGTGATGGCTGGCACTGCTGCTGCCGCCGTGCTGCTGCTGCCGCCGCCGCTTCTGCTGCCACTGTCGCGGCTGCCGCCGCTGCTGCTGCTGCGATCTCCTGCGGTGTCCCTTCCACACACACACCCCACCTCGCGCTCGAAGCTGTAGTCGCCATTGCTGCCCAGGGAGTAGATCACACACGGCGGCTGCAGGCGCGACAGGTCGCACAGCATCTTCCCGCCGTCGGCGGCCGAGCCAACGCGCCGCAGCGGCTGCTCGGGCGGGCTGCGGGGTGGGGTGAAGGCATAGCGGCGCGCGGCGGCGGCGGCGTGCATGAGGACGGCCAGCCATTGCCAGCAATGCGGCGCATGGCGCATGGCGCATGGCGCATGGCG
The DNA here is from genome assembly GCA_003203535.1 of Raphidocelis subcapitata. Classification (NCBI taxonomy): domain Eukaryota; kingdom Viridiplantae; phylum Chlorophyta; class Chlorophyceae; order Sphaeropleales; family Selenastraceae; genus Raphidocelis; species Raphidocelis subcapitata. Next base: position 22,116 of record BDRX01000212.1, on the reverse strand, counting down.
CATGGCGCATGGCGCATGGGCGGCATGTGGCGCATGGCTTGCAACACGGCAGCGCCGGGTGGCACTGCTGCTGCAAACGCATGGGCAGGGCCGCGTTGCATCGCAAGCACAAGCCCTCCGGGGGGCTCACCAGGCGATGAATGGGTTGAAGGGGTCGAAGCGCTTCCACAGGCTGGCCTCCTTTTCAGGGCTGGTCACGAAGGGCCAAACCGCGCTGCGCATCGTTTATTAGGCGCAGGACGGCGTCAATAATGGGGCGCGGCGCTGCAGAGGGCGCGGCGCATGCGCGGTCGTCCTGGCAAGGCGCAGTCACGAGCTGCCTGTGCAACTACTCGGCACGCCGCCCACCTGATGAGGCCGCTCCGGAAGTCCGACAGGTTTGCCAGCGCGTGGTACCCGTAAGGGCCCGAGAAGGCCGCCTGCGCGCCGCACTGGTGCCACCCCGCGCGCGCCAGCGCCGGCGCCAGCGCAGCCAGCGCCAGGGCAAACGGCAGCACGGCGGTGCGCGCCATCGCGCCGCGGGTGCGCCAATCGGCCGGGTCTGTCCTGCAGCGCAACGGCAAAGGGCGGCGGCTGCCTGAGAGGGGATGATGCCGCATGGCCGCACGGCCCCAGCCCGCACCCGGTCTTTGCGCGCGGCGCTGCACGCGAGCGGCGTGCCGCTGCTGCCGCTGCCGCGCCGAAATCAGAGCCCCCCACGCCTGGCCCCGCGCTGACGGCGCCAAAAGCACTGGCATGGTCCACGCGCCCCATCGCGTCGCATTTAATCGCGCGAAAAGGCGTCCGCAGGTGGGGCCGAGCCCCGCTCGCGAGGGCCCGAGGCGATCAAACGCCGCAACCTAGAAGCCCGTGAGTTGATACGCACTCTCACTCACCGCGGTGGTGGCCTGGTCGCGCTGACGGCCCCTGCTCTTGCGCGGCCTCCGCCCCGCAGTCCTGGGCACCTCGCCGACGAGCCCAAACCAGGTTCTTCGACAGGTTGTAGAAACGAGCGGCTCGAGATTAACGCGCGCGCGCGCCAGGACAATAGTGAAGCGAGCGCGAGCGCGGGGGCGTCACCGCCTGCTGCAGCCGCTGCACAGCCCAGGCCCTGCCGCCCGCCGCCCTTGCGCGGTCGCGAGCCTTTCGCCAGCCTGAGGCGCCTGCCAGAACCCCTGCGTGGGGATCCTGCGCTTTCGGCGCCACCGCGCCGACGGCTGGCGGCGGGCCGGGCGGACTCTTTGTCGGGCAGCTGCTCCTGACAGCGAGCGGCGTGCGCACGCGCCAGCGCGTTGAAAGTGTGTGCCCACGGCCGTGCTGAGAAGCCAAAGGCCGCCCCCCAGCGCCGCAGGGCACAGGAGACGGCTGTTGTGGCAAGGCGCGTCGCTTTAGTTAACGCAGGCAGGACGCGCTGGATGGTACAGCACGGTTCGCGCGAGGGCGCGCCGCCTGGCCACGCAGGTGGCCGTCTTGGGCAAAAACACAACCCCAAATTTCACCCACTCAAGCACGGAGGGCACAGCTAGCTTGTGGCGTGGCGGGCCAGGGGGGTGTAGACTGCACGGGCCAGGCCACTGTAGCCCCGACCCGAGGCTCCCTTTTGTGCGCTTGCAGGAAATTTTATTATTTTCAAAAATGAACAGTGAAACAGTCAGAACCGCTTGTGAATGTGGGCGTCGTGAGGCTGGGTGTGTGCGCGGCGTGGTAAACTTGCGCGCCAGGTTACAGTGCCCAGCTGATGATGAGTGGCGCCATGAGTCAGCCCGCCGCTCCACGGGCCACAGGGGGGCGCCCCCCTGTGCACGCAGGCCGGGCGTGCCGTGCAGACCACCCCGAGGGTGGCGGCGGCGGCTGGCGACGGGCTGGGCCGACGCGTCGTCGGGGGGGCTGCGAGCGGCGTGCGCAAACGCCACCCCACTTCACGGCGCACTTGACAGCCCGCCAGCCCGCCAGAACACCGTCGCCCGCCTCGCGGCACGGGTGAGAAAGCTTGTATCAGCAATTTCGCGCATGCCAGGGTGGTGGAGGCGCGGCGAGGCCGAGTTCGCCCCCGGTCCTCGCGGTCGTCGTGGTTGCGAACACGGTTCCCCCTAAAGGGCAGGACCCCCCGTTGGCCAATTCATATGCGTTTTCAGTTTCCAATTTCTTATGTGTTGTCCCCCTACCGAACAAAAAACCCTCATTGACGGCCGCAACCCCAGGCGATATTGCACCCCCTGCACGCCCGCCGGGCTAGAAACGAGTCCCCGACGTAATCATAGCATCCGCGGCATGCGGTCTGCCGGCCTCAGGGCCAGGGCGCTGTGGGCTCTGGCGCTCCTCGTGGTGGTCGCCCCTGCCCACGCCCAGCCCGCGGAGCGGCCGCGGCCCCTCGCCTTCAAGCGGTGAGCGAAACCCAAATTTTCGGGGGCTTTTCGGCGCCCGCGACCGAGCCGGACTTGCCGCATTGGGCGGGGCGTCGGCGGTGGGGCAACCTGCCGCCGGCGGCCGGCCACACGCGGTAAGGCATCAGTCCGCCGTGCCGCCGCCGCGGCGGCCCCGCACCGTCCCAGCGATGACGCCCTTTTGCGCGTCGCAGAACCGCGGGTCGGCACGGCAGCGGCCGGCGGTGCGGCTGTCCGCAGCCCGCGCAGCCCGCGACTCGCGCCCCACACGCTCAGCACAGCCCAAAGGGGCCGCCACCCTCTCGCCCCCCAAAACCCCCACACCCCCAAACCCCCACACCCCCGCCCCCCCCCCTTCCCCCCCGCAGCGATGCCCGCCGCGCCATTGGCGCGAACATCGGCGCCGTCGCGGCGCGCGCGCACATGAGCGCGGCCAGGCTGGAGCGCCTGCTCGCGAGCGACGCAGACCTGGCCTACGCGCCCGCGTCGCAGTCGCTGGTGTACGCCTGCGGCGGCCTCGCGGCGCCGTTCGAAGGCGTGCCGCGCGAGGAGGGCGCCGAGGCGCGGCCGAAGCTGCCCCCCGGCCTGACGCCCGAGGACGAGGCGCTCATCAACGCCGCGCTCGACGCCGGCGCCGCCGGCCACAACCACGACCACGGCCACGGCCACGGCCACGCCGGCGGCCTCGCGTCCCTGGACACCGCGCCGCTCGACGCCGCGCTCGGCGCCGCGGCCGCCGCGCCGGACTTGGACGCCGCCCTGCTGAACGCGACCGCCGCCGCCGCCGCCGCCGCCGCCGCCGCCGCCGCCGGCAGCGCCGCCAACGGCGGCCCCGACCCCGGCATCGACAACGTGTTCAAGCTGCACTCGCGCCCCGGCGCGGCGAAGCGCATCATCCTCGACTTCAACGGTGGGCCGCTTTGGGGTCGGCCCCGGCTGCCGGGGAGGGCCGCGCGCGCGGCGAGGCCCTGGCTTCCTGCGAGGGCAGACCGGCGGGGCCCGCGCGCGCGCGCCGCCGGCCACCCTCCCGCCGCGCCCTGCAGACAGCCCGCAGCGCCGCAACCCCCAAAGCGGCCCCGTTTAAACCCCGGTCTCCCTCCCCCAACCCGACCCGACCCCCGCCCCCCCCAGGCTACGTGAACCAGGGCTCCCAATGGAATGCGGAGCGCGGCGTGGCCACCTTCACCACCCCCGCCTACTCCGTGGACTCCGACCCCGCATTCAGCGACCAGGAGAAGTTGAACATGATCGCCATCTGGCGCTCCGTGGCCGAGGACTACTCGACCTGGGAGGTGCGCGGGGGGGCGGCGGGCCGGGCGGGGGGCGGGGAAGGCCCGGACTGAGCGCGGCGTGAACCGCGCGGCGCGCGCGCGCGCGCGCGCGCGGGGGGCCGGACTGGCACGAACCTCGCGGCGGGAGGACGGGCAGTCCAGGGGCGCACGCCGCGCGCGCAGGCGGCGCACGCCGCGATTTTCGCGGCGCGAAGGTCGCGCCGCGTCTTTTCTCGGCGCGACTTTCGCGCCGTGCATTGCGCACAGCGCCCCTCCCCCAGCTCCCGGCCCACCTCTGCACGCCGCGCCGCCGCAGCCGACAACTTTACTAAACCAATTCCGACCCAAACCCCACACAACCCCCACTCTCACCCCAGATCGACGTGACCACAGAGGACGACGGCAAGAGCCTCGAGGGCAACGGCGTGCGCGTCGCAATCGGCGGCTCCTCTGAAAAGGTCCTTGGGGGCGGCTCCTACGGCGGCATCGCCTATGGTAAGGGGTGGGGCCTTTGGGCGGCGGCGGCGTTGGCGGCGTGGGAGGGGGGCCTGCTGCCTGCGCAGCTGCCTTGCAGGGAGAACCAGTGCGCCGCGTGCAGCCAGCTGACGTGCCCGGCGACGCCGCAACCGCCTCCCCCAGTCTACTCCTTTGGCTGGACCAAGTACGACCCCGCCTACGTATTCGTTGACAACCTGGGGGCCAACACCAAGGCCATTGCCGAGGCAGCTTCCCACGAGGTCGGCCACCGATTCGGCCTGCACCACGACGGCGTGAACTTCCCCAACGGCACCCTCGCCAAAGGATACCACTTTGGCGAGGGGCTGTGGGCGCCCATCATGGGCACCGCCTACTACCGGCCCAGTGAGCCCCGCGCGTACGCTCTGCCTCGGCTCTCTGCGACGCCTGCCGCTGCCGCCCGCGCCTCGCGCATCGCGCCCCAACCCCCAAAGCCCGACTGGCGCCTGACACCCCCACCTTCACCCCCAAACCCCCATTCGCGCCCCCGCAGTCTCCCTGTGGTCCAAGGGCGAGTACCCCGACGCCAGCGAGACAGAGGACGACATGGCAATGATAGACGCCCTCGTGCCGCGCCGCGCGGACGACCACGGCGGCAACGCCGCCTCGGCCACGCGCCCGGCAGCCGCGCCGCTCGCCGCCAACGCGGCGCGCTCCGCGGCGGGCGCCGTCGGCACGATCGAGCGGTCAAACGACCAGGACTGGTTCGCCTTTGACGCCGACGCGGGCGTGCTGGTGGTGGGGGTTGATCTGGTCCCAGACAGCGCCACCCCCAACCAGGGCACGTTTGTGCGCGCCGACCTCGACCTGAAAGTGCGCGTGCTGACCTCAGCGGGCGGCGTGCTCGCGGAGATCGACCCCCGAGGCGCGCTGCTGCGCGGCGCGCAGCGCGTGACGCTGCCGGCGCGCGACACCTACTACCTGGCCGCGTCCGGCACGGGCGACGACAACTACGCCAGCGGCTACGGCTCGATAGGGCAGTACCGCATCGGCCTGGAGTTTGTGACCCCCGGCAGCGCGGGCCAGCCGGGCGCGGACCCGGACTGGACGCCGCCGGGCGGCAGCGACCCCAACCCGCCGCCGACGAACCCGACGGGGCCCACCTACGCAGTCAAGGTGGGCAGCTTTGACCGATGGTTTGACCTCGGGTTGGGGGGCGGGGCGGCGCCTGCTGCCCCGCCTGCCCCGCCCAGCCCCGCTCGCCCCTCTGCCGCTGCCCAGTGCCTTCCCCCACCCCGCCCCAATGCGCACCGGCCCGCCGCCTTCCCCCCCTCAAACCCCCCACCCCGCCCGCCCGAACCGCCCCCGCCGCCCCAGGTCCTTTCCTACAAGATCCAGCGCCGCGGCGCCGGCGGCCGCGTGAGCAAGGCCAAGCTCCAAGTGCTCGACAGCAACGGCGCGCCCGCGCCCGGCGTGAGCGTCACGCTGACGTGGAGCCACGTGCCCGACGACGGCGGCGCGCCGTCGTTCTCCGGCGTGCTGCAGACGCTCACCTCGAGCGCGCGCACGAGCGGCAGCAAGCGCGGCACGCTGACCGTTCGGTCGCCGACGGCGTCGAGCTCGCGCATCCGGCTCACAATTCAGGCGGTCTCGGGCGTGGGGGCCTCGGCCCTCGACCAGGGCCGGTCTGACGCGGTGCGCGACTTCTCCTGGTGACGCCCCGGGCAGCGGCCCGCGCAGCCGCCGGGCGGCGCGCGCAGCCCACTGTGGCCGCGCGCTGCCGCCGGCGCGCGCGGCGCAACACCGCCGCCGCCGCCCCACCGCCGCACCGCCGCGCAGCGCCTCCCGCGCACGGCGGTGCGGCGCGCGAGCCGGGACGGAGCCCCGTCGGAGCGCCCTTTTTGCGTGCTGCGCCTCTCGCGGCCGAGGGCCCTCATCAAACTGCCCTTTCCTTTGCAGCTTCCCAGCCGTCTCTCTTAAACCCTAGCCGTGCGCCGCACACGACCGCACCGGCATCAGCCGCGCCGGCGGCGCGTGGCGGCAACGGCCCCATACGCGCGCCGCCGGCGCGCGACGCAGGCACTTTGAACTGAGAGGGAGCAGACAGCTTTGAGCGATTGGCTAGCGCGAGGCCGGCCTCAGCGCCGCACTCCCTCTCTTAGCGCCTGGCACGTACCACTGCACACGCCCCTACCGCGGGGCGTGGCTCTAGCACATGTGTTTGCCGTGTCCTTAATGTACAAGCCCGCGTGAGCCACCGCTGCGCCCCCACGCAGTGCCGCGCCCCGCGCGCGGGGGCCCCACACACTGGGGCCCCCGCGTGCGCATGTTGCGCAGCGGCACGCGTGCCCTCGCGGCGCGCCCCGCTCTCCCGGCTGCCTGCGCGACCGACCCCAAACCCCAGACACACCCTATTCCCCCCACCCGCCAACCCTCCTCTCCCGCTGCGCTCGCCGCACGCGCGCACCCCCGCGCCGCGGTTGCACCACGCCTCTTCCCCAGCTGCACCCACCCACCCACCCACCCCACCCGCATCTGTTGTGTTGCCCGGCTGTGCTTGGACCGACAGACCCAACACTTTTGACCCCACGTGCCGCCTTTGCTCAAGTTACCGTCGCGGCCCATCGCGTTCAAGTCATCTTTCGGCCCACCATCCATTTCGTTCCCCGGTTTTAAGTGGCCTTCTCTCCCCACACTGCACGAATCCCACAGGGGCCGCCCCCACGCCCGCGCGTGTGCGGCGGCGCGCTTAGCCCCTGCGCGTGCTCATGTTTACTCCCACCGCGCGCGGATTGCCCCGCGCGGGGCCGCTGCCACTGGAAACCAGGGCGGCGGCGGCGGCGGCTGCGGCGGCGGCGGCGTGCGCCCGCGCTCGCGCGGGCGCGTGCCCTGCCGCGCGGCCGTCGCGGCGCTTTCAAAGAGAGGACCATTCGTTACGCCCTCCATCTCCTTTTGCGTTTTCCTCCATACACTGAGACACGCGCGCGCGCGCGCGCCTCTCTTTTCAGTGCCCGCATGCGCGCGCGCCGCGCGGCCTGCGCGTTGGCGGGCCGCGCGCGCGCCGCACGGGCGCGCCCTCCTCTCTTATTCGCCTAGGCGATCTCTTAGCCGCGAGCATCCCTGATGTGTCAGGAGGCGCGCGCCTTCGGTGCGCGCGCCGGCGGGGCACTACGTGGCCCCGCCAGTGCTTATGTTTTATGATTACAAACGCCGCCCTAATGCATTCGGGGGCCGATGAAGCGCCCGCAACACCCCACCGTCCCCGTGGCGCGGCCGCGACGCGCAGCAGGCGGTCGATAGCGCCGCGCCACACACGCACCCCCTGCGGGCCCGCCTGCACGTCTGCCCCTCGCGCACTGAGACCGAGACACGCACCCTGCCCCCGCCTCTGTACCCGGGGAGTGCGATCCAGCCGCAGCAGCTTTTTCCCGCTCGCGGCATTGCACGGATGCAGACGCCCTCGCCCGCAGCGCCACCGCGCCTGCGGCGCCACCGCGACGTCGGCGCCGCCGCCGCTTTCGCCGCTGCCAAACCAGCGGCCGCCGCTGCTGACAAGGACGAACGCAACATGCCAACAACACTGCCATCCCAGCCAGCGCCTGGCCGGGCTTACAGCACTGTTTCACCAGACCAGTTGCATGGTCGCCCCCCTGGTGCCCGTGAGCCGCTTTGAAGCCACAACACTGTGCCCGCAGCATACACCCCCGCGGTGGCTGATGCTGGCGCTGCTAACTATAAGCTAACTAACGGACGCAGCGTCGGCCGTTGGTACTCCCTCCATCTGTCATGTTGAACCTAACGCCCCACACACACACAACACGTTGGCGGCCCCCCTGGCCGCCCGGGGTAACAACATCCCAGCTGTCTGGCCGGAAAGGGGGCTTGGGACGTCGCAGAATTTTGCCAGTGAGGGGGCACCGGCGTGGGGGGCATGCCGGTGCAAAGAAGGCACATGCCATGGCAGCATGCCTGCAAGCCGAGGCTCCCAGTCTCCAGAAATGCCTAGAAAGCCTGGGAGTTTCATGCAGACGCGACGGCCCGCCGCTCCCTGCAGCCTGCGTCGCCATCAGCCTGCTTGTTAGGTACGGTCTGGGGGCGCCTTTGGGGCTGGGGCGGGGCCGGCCGCGGCGGCGGCGCGCGGGGGCAGCCCTCCCACGTAAACGCCCCGGTACGCGCCGCGTGAAGCGAGGCCGCAGCCGCGCGTCGCAGCGCCTGCTGCTCGGCGTAACCGCAGAGCCTCCGCCGCGCCAGCTCCGAAACCGCCGCCGCCGCGGCCGCCGCGCGGCGGCGCTGTTCCAGCGCCGCGGCGTGCGCGCGCCGGGCGTCGCCTGCTTCTTCCTGGACGCAGCGGTTTGCGGGGTTCGATGGAGGCCCAGGCCAGGTTGGCAGTTGGGGCGGCCAATCAATTGGGCTGCCCCCGCCTTCAGCTGCCCAGTCAGTTCCAGAGAGGCGCGCGCACATCCCAGTCGCGACCTCTAATTTGACTGACAGTGCCGCAGTTGGTAAAAGGGGCCGGGCTAGTAGCGTGCGCCGACGCCCGCGCTCAACCAGTCAACCGATCCGCAGCCGCAGCCCCACCACACCTGCCGCTGCCGGGCCCGCCAGGCCTCCAGCGCCGCCGCCGCCTCCGCCGCGTGCCGCGCCTCGGCCCGCGCCTTGCCCTGTGCCTCGCGCCGGCGCGCCGCCAGCGCCACGCAGGCGGCGGCGCGGAACGGGGCCGCCGAGCCGCTGGGCCGGGACAGCTGCGCCAGCCGCTCTATTGAGATGCGCGGCAGGGGACGGTACAGCCCCCGCAGCTCGTGCGACGCGGCGAGGACGGCCCTGCGGCGAGGGCAGGCCCGCATTTGGGAAGTCGCCGCAGGCGCCGGTGATGCTGGGTTTGACCAGGTCCCCGCAGGTCAAACCGAAAAACGCAACAAAACGTCACCAAAGAGCCGGCAGTGTGAGCCTTGCTGACTCGCCTGATGTCTGCGCGCACAGCCAGGGCGGTGGGCTCGTCGCTGTGAAAGGCAAAGGGGTTGGGTTCGAAGCCGAGCGCGCCGCTGTGTTCGGCGCCTGCTGCCGCGGTGGCCGCACAACCGCGGTTGCTGCCTCTTGCAGCCGCGCCTCGAGGGCCCGCAATCAAGCTGCTTGTGTATCGCATTCGCAAATCGTGGGCCGAACTATCGAAGTTCCCAGATTCGGCCCCGCTGTGCCGCGACTGGTCAGCGCCCGCGTCGGCAACGATGAGCGGTGTGAGCGCGTGAGGGAAGTTGGGCGCCCCTCAAAACAGTCAATGGCAGCCCAAACACGCAACGCTACTGCCGGCTGGCGGCGCTGCTGCTGCAGAGCTGCCACCGTGAGACTCGCGGCCCCCACGCACCCCGGCGGCCGGGCTTCCCCCTGATGAGCGCGAAGCGTTTCGCAAACGTGGTTTTTTTACTCGGCATTTGTCACAACAGACAGTTTGGTTTTGGGGGTTGTTTCTTCTTCTTGCTTCGCCCGCCCGCGCGGGCCGCCCTCGGCAGTCCATTGACCAGTGGCAAGGCGCAGTGGTGCTCAGGCTTCAGCGCCGGCCCGCGCTTGGGGCTCTGAAACCGCGGCGGCCGCGGCACGAGGCGCAAAGGCCTCCTCGTGCGCAGCACACGTGGCAAACCAGAGGCGCGCGAGCGTGCGCACATACACACCCAGAGCAAAGCCTGGCGGCGTGGCGAGGATTGGTACACCGCGGGCGGGGGCAAGCGCGGCCAGCGCGGCCGCGCGGCCCCGGGGGTGCTGGGGGGCGCGTGCCATGCACGCGCGCGCCGTGAATGGGCGCGGGGCGCGGCGCATGCCTCTGCATCGGCGCCGGCGCGGGATTCCTCAGCGTTGGACTTTGCCGGCTGGCGCGCGCCGCATGGGGCGCGCCTTGGGGGTGCGGTAGGGATGGGTGGCAACTGGGCAAAGGGCTTGCTGGTGGCCGGCTCGGGAACAATGGGAGGCGGGGGGATCGGCACGCGCGGGGGCAAACGTGGCAAGCGTGCAGGGGGAGGCTAAATTGGGTGTGCCGCGAGGGGTGCAATAAACCCGCGCAGAGGGCACACGGTCAGGGTCTCTCTCGTCGCTCGCGCGCGCTCAAACCGCCGACGGCAAAGGATTGGCCGCGACACGGCGTGCCGCAAAGGGTAACAGCGCCGCGCGTGGCGCGCTGAGCTGCCGTGGGGGCCCTGGAGAGGCGAGCGCTGGAGCACACGCGCACTCCCATCAGCCGGCCGGGCCGGCGCCCCATCCACCCAAGCTGGTCGCGCCGGATCGATCGCGGCGATCTCATCGCGGCGATCTCAAGGAATATTTGAGATCCTCCGCGATCTGAGATCCCCGCCGCGATCTGAGATCCTCACACCAGGTCCTCGTCCTCCTCCCGCGACTCCACCACGTGGCCGGCGGAGTCGATGGTGGCGGTGGCCTCGCGCGTGGTGACGCCGTCGGCGCCCAGGGACAGGATCTGGGGGGGTTGGGGGGGGTTGGTTGGGGGGTTTGGTTGGGGTTTTGGTGCTGGGTTGGGGGCTGGGGGATGAGGATGGGGGGCAAGGTGCGGGCGGGCGGTTAATGGGTTCAAACCCGGCAAACCAGCAAAGCCTGAGCCGCACGACGCAAAAAAGCCCCGAAACGGGCATGAACCCCACCCCCAGCCCCACCCCCGGCGCGCGCCCACCTTGACCACGCCCGCCTCCGACATGGTATCCCCCCAGCGCTGCGTGACGCGCGGGCACTGCGACACCACCACCCTGTCCCCCGGCCGCGTGAGCCCCCGCTCCGCCGCGACGCGCAGCGCCGCGGAGAGCACGGCGCCGTCGGGTCGGCCGATGCTGGCGTCCGCGCAGATGGGCAGCACGCCGCGCAGCTGCAGGCTCTGGCGGGCGGCGTAGTCGCCGCTGCAGGACCACTTGAGGCCGTCGCTGGTGATGCCGGGGACGATGACCTGGGGGTGGGGTGGGGTGGTTTGGGTTTGGGGAGGAGGTTTCGTTTGGGCGGCGGGGGTTTTGTTTGAGGAGGGGGCAGGGGATTGCGGCGGGCAACAGCGGCGTACTGGCGCGGTGGCAGTCGGCGGCCGGGGGCGGGAGGCAGGGCGCGCGCTCGGGGAAGCAGACAAGTGTGCGCAAGGGGGCGCGTCGGCGAGGCGCGGTCCCTCTCTCCCCCCCAAAGCATTCAATCACAAAAGAAACACAAGCACGCGCGCGCGCACCGTGAGGATGGGCTGGTGGGGGCGGTACTTGGCGATGAGCCGCGCGGTGCGGCCGGTGACGGTCATCACCACTATCAGCGCGGCGCGCAGCTTGGTGGCCGCGCGCACGGCGGCGGTGGCCAGCGCCTCGGTCTGACGGGTGGGCAGCGGGGAGGGGGGGGGTGTTGGCGAGTGTTTGGGGGGGGCGCAGGGCCTCGGCAGCTGGGCTGAGCTTTGGCGCGCGCCGCGGCGCATCCCCCAGCGCTTCAGCGCTCGCGGACAGGCCGGCGAGATCCCCCTCACTTTCAAAAGGGGGTTCCCGCTTTCCCAAAAAGCGGGCCGCCCCACCACCGCCCCTCCTTAGCCCCATCCCCCGCAACCCCCAACCCCCCAACCCCCAAACAACAAACAACCCCCACCTTGTCGTTCATGAGTGCGTCGAGGGAGTTGAGCCCCATGCGGTCCGTCACATGCTGGTAGTAACTGGGGGGGGGGAGAAAGGGTGCGGGGTGGGGGGTTGGGAGCTGCCCGGGGGGGGGGGGGGGGAGAGGGGGGGGGGGGGGGGGGGGGGGGGCGGGCGGGGGGGGGGGGGGAGAGCCTTGACCCCCGACGGCCAGGGGCCTGCCGGCGAGGCTCCACCACAGAAGCAAACAGAGCTGTGGACAAATCAGCAAGCATATGCAAACGAACAGACCGACACACAAACAAACAGACAGGCGAGCCAAACCAAACCAACCGAACTTAACCCAAACAAAACCAACCGAAACAAAACGAGGCCCAAAAATAGCCCCCCCGCACCGGTAGGAGTCAAAGCAGCTCTCCGCCTCGCGGGTGATGGCCAGCACCGTCTCCGCCGCCGCCACCGGGAACTTGCCCCTGAAGGTCTCGGACCCCAGCACGATGCCGTCCGCGCCGTCGAGCACCAGGTTGGCCACGTCCGTGGCCTCGGCGCGCGTGGGGCGGGGGGCGTCTGTCATGGTGTCCACCACGCGGGTCACGTAAACGGGCACGCCCGCGTAGTTGCACTCCTGGGGGTGGGTGTTTGGGGGTTGGGGGGTTTTGGGGGGGTTTCATGTAAGGGGTGGGGGGGGTGCTTTGGGGGTGGGGGCGTTTGGAGGGTGGGGGTGGGGGTGTTTGGACAGTGGGGTTGGGGGGGCGTTCTGTGGGTGGGGTGGGGTTTTTTTTGGGGGGGGAAGGCAGCGCAGCGCGCGGGTGTTGCAGACAGAGGGCTGCCACCGCCCCATCGGCTTCCCGTCTTTCAAGACCCAGCGGTTGGGGCTGGTGGCAGGGCGCTTTGGCCGGCGGCGGGGCGCTTTGGCCGGCGGCACGGCACAGCTGCCAGCGGGGCGCTTTGGCTGGCGGCAGCGCGGCCCCCGGCCCGCACGGCACGGCTGCCGGCAGCGCGGCCCCCCCTCCGCACCGACAGCAGCATCTTCTGCGCTATGAACATTTTCTCCGGGTCCAGGCAGTTGCCCATGGACCCGCGCGACAAGATGACAGAGTCGGCGGCGGCGATGATCTCGCGGCAGTTGAGGAGGCCCTCCTAAAGGGGGGGTTGGGGGGGGGGGGTTGGATGGAAGTTGCGCCGGGGTCAGGTTTGTGGGCTGCCGCGCGCGTGGGGTTTGGTGAATGAATGTGGGCTGCGCCCCGGCCTCCCAGCCCCCCCTCTGACCCAGAGGGACCCCCCCCCCCAAGGCACCCGCAGAACGCCCCGGCCCCCCAACAAGCCCCCCCCCCCACCCTGTTCTCTATCTTGGCGATGATCTTGGTCGACCGCAGCCCCGCCCCGTCCAGGTAGGCCCGCGCCTGCGCCAGGTCGTCGGCGCAGCGCGTGAAGCTGAGGGCGAGGAAGTCGATGGCGTTGGCGCGGCCAAAGGTGGAGAGGGAGCGCTTGTCCTGGGGGGGGGAGGGGGGGGGGTTGGGGAGGCGGGGGCGGCGTGAGCTGCGAGGTTGAATCGGGCCGGCGCGGGGCCGGCAACGCAGCCGGGACCCCCCCGCATGAAACGTGCGCCCTCCGCCAGCACAGCCTAGGCCTGCGACGGCAGCAGCCGGGAGGGGCCGACGCGTTTGTGCCAAATCCAGACCCCAACCCCAACCCCAAAAACCCAACCCCAAAAGCCCCACCTGCTCCGACAGGATGGGCGCCGCGTTGCTCATCGCCCCAAAGTGCACCGTCAGCTGCACGCCCTCGAGCACGCAGTCGTTGCCCACGACGCAGTCCACGGACTGCCCGTCCTCGCTCACGGACTGGACGGTGAGGTAGGCGCTGGTGGTCTCAGACCCGGTGAAGAGGTACTGGCCCACGAAGATGCTGCGCCCGGGCTGCAGGCCCGCGCCCGCGAGGGAGGGGTAGGAGATCGGCAGCAGCGAGGCCGAGGCGCGCGCGGAGGCGTCGCAGGTGACGGTCACCGTCTGGCCGGCGGACAGCTGGAGGGGCTCGCCGCTCCTGCGGGGCGCGGTTGTTTGGTTTGGGACGCGGCGTTGCGGTTGGTGGTTGAGGTTTGCGGTTGCCCCCGTTGGATTCTGGTGGCCGCCGGCAGCGCCGCCGCTGCCCGCGCGGCTGCGAGCCGCGCGCCGGCGCCAGAGCCGCCCCGCTCCCGCCGCCGCCGCCGCGGCCGCGGGCTCCCACCCGCCTCATTCAGGCATAGCCGGGCTCGCGCCCCGCAAAAGCAGCCGGAGCAGCTGCGCTTTCGCTCGCGTGCGCCCGCGCGTCTGGGGCGCCCACCAGTTGAGCACCACGATCTCGGGGCCCTGCGTGTCCATCACCGCGGCGCACAGCTTGCGCGTGCGCTGCATGGCGGCCTGCAGGTTGTCGTAGCCCGTCTGGTGGAAGGCCTGGGGGGTTGACAGGGGCGGGCAGGGGCGGGGGCGGGGTTGGCGGGCGTCGAGAGGCGGGGAGCCCGGCGGGGCCTTGGAGCTGCGTGCATCGCAGCCCCCGCAACGCGGCGCGGCGCCGCCGGTCAAAGCGCGCGCCCTGCCGGGGTGAAAGCGCACCAGGTCGCCGGGTGCGTAGCTCAGGTCGAAGCGGGCCAGCTGCGAATTTCGTTTGAGGCGGGCGCTGCGTCAGGGGGGGCGCGGGAGGGAAAAGGATAACGCCTCCTCCACCCTGGGCCAGCCCCCGCACCGTCATCCCCGCCTCCAGCAGCTCCGAGAGCGTCTCCACCGAGTTGCACGCGCTTCCAATGGTGCAGACGAGCTTGGTGGAGGGCGGCGTCGTCGAAGCCGACTCCTGCGCGCGGGGGGCGGGACGGCAGGCCGGGTGTGATCGCGCGCGCCGCCCGGATGGCCGCACCGCGGCCGCCAATTGCTTCATTGGCATTCACCTGCAAGATATGAGTGAGCGATGGGTCCGTGGGGGTGAAAAAAGCGCGCAGCGCGCCAGAGGTCGCCATTTTGCTGGCTTGTAAGACTTTCGCGAGGCGGGAAAGGAGGAGACGCGTCCCTGGAAGCGTGGGCGATGCGGAAAGTGCCCCGCCCCTCCGCGCGCAGCGCCCTTGGCTTCGCGCGCGCGCCGCCCCCAGCACTGCCGCGGTGCCGCGCTTCGGAGCGTCCGCGCCGTTGCGTCGAGGGGGCGGCGCAGCCCTTGGCTTGCTGCTGTCTGGGGTGGGTGGCAGAGCGGCCGGCGCACCCTGCGCTCCGGCGTGCTGATTTGACCGCGGTCAACCTCCGCGACACGGCCACGCGCGCAAGCCTTGCGGCGGCCCGCTGCCCCGCCGGCCGCGGGGACGGGTAGCGCATTCGCCTCACCGCCCCATCGATGCTGAAGCCGGCGCAGCAGGTGGGCTGGCCGTTGCCGGCACCGTCGCAACCCGGTGGAGTTGGTGGGGGGTGCTCGAACGCGGGGGGCGCACAGCCTACGGCCGGAGTCGCCAGGGCAGCCCACACGTCGTGGCCGCTGCGATCGGAAACACACTGGCAGCATTCACGTCTCCCGGCATCCGGCTGGGGTGAGTAGCGCGGTCGAGCGGCGGAGCGGGCGGTCAACACACCGCAGCACCGTGGACGGGGGCGGCGACGCAGCGGCACCCTAGAAGCAGCGGGCATACCCCGATTCTGTCAAGGTGTCTTCACGTGTTCAAAACTCTCAGGCTTGCAGGCCCCAGAGACGCCTGGGATACGCGTACAGCAGACGTTTGGCGACATGAAGCTCGGCCAGCGGCAATCGGCAGCTCAGACGCGCGGCGCGGGGCCCTCAGCGGCTAGGATAGGGGCCGTGAGTGCCTCTGGACACGCGCCGCAGCCGGTCGCTGCAGGTGCGGGGAGGGCGCGACGAGATCGCGGCACCACGGGTGCGTGCCGGTCGCCCGGCAAGCTCATTGCGCTGACCCGCGCCTGACACGCTTCGCAGGAGCGCCAGAGACAGGCAGGCGCAGCGCCCTGCTGCTCGGAGGCGTCCTGACGCTCGGTGCGCGGCCGTGCGTGTCGTGCCACGCGCGCGCGCGTTGCTGCTGCGGCGTCCGCACCCCGCACCCCGCAGCCGGCTCGCAGCCTGGCACCAGCACCGCCCTGCTCCGCACAGCCTTGAGCCGCTGTGGTGGTGGTTCTTTTAGGCAGCTGTCGGCGTCACACGACTCGCGCCGCTCTCCTGCTGGCTTCCCCCCCCCCCACCCCCACCCACCGAGCAGGCGCCGTGCAGCAGCTTGCCCAGGCGCCCCCCGCGCCCGCCATCGACGGCAACCCCTTCAAAAAGGAGCTCAGGCAGCGGCGCAGGCGAGCGCCCCGGGTGCCCGCCGCATGCGGACGAGGACGGCATGCTGCGCAGCAAAACAGCAGCATGCGCAGCGCCCGCCAGCCGTGCCCCACCTCCTCCCCCCCACCCCACCCCACCCACCTCCCTCCCCCCCCCCCCCCCCCTTTTCAAACCCCCCCCTCCTTCAAACCCCCCCCCAGGGTTGGCATGGGCGTCACCGGCGGCAACCCCCAGGGCTTTGACGTGGGCCTGGTGCCCGGCACCCCTGGGTCCATCGGGCTCAAGGGCATCGACCTGGTGGGGATGGAGGTTGGGGGGGGGCTGGGGCTGGGGTCGGGGCTTCACACTGGCGGGCAGGCACTGCCCACACAGTCTGGGGCCGACGGTCGGTGTTTGGGCGGCTCGCGGGGCTGCTGACACGCGCGCGCGCGCTGCGTCCCGCGCCCGCCGCTGCAGGGTGTGCGCGGCATGCGCGTCGGCGGCGTGCGGCGGCTGATCGTGCCCCCAGAGCTGGTGAGCGGGGATTTGGGGGGGCTTTTGGGGGGCGGCCTGTGGTGTGCCGCTGCTGGGAGGCCGCCGGCAGCAGGGGACCGACAGCGTGCGCCCCCCTGGCTGCGCCCCCTTTCAAAGGGCTGTTTCCACTGACCGCACCGCACGCCGATCGCCCCAAACTTTCCTGCTGCAGGGCTTTGGCAACCGGCAGGCAGGAGGTGCGTGCGCGTGCGTTGCGTGGGAGCGCGCGCGGTGCTCGACGCCCGCAGAGCCAAGCTCTGCACACGGCAAAATCGGCGCGGCTCCCCTCACCGCCGCAAAACCACCCGAACGCCCTCCCCCCGCAGAGCTGCCCCCCAACTCCACCATTGAGGTGGACATTGAGCTGCTGTCCATAAAGAGCACCCGCATACTGTGATTGCACTGGGGGCGGCGCGGCCGATTGCATTGGGGGCGGCGCGGCTCCTCGCCGCCGGCGCTCTGCTGTTGCACGCGCCGCGGTGCGCCCACCTTGAGGGCGCACAGCGCTGTGGAAAGGTACCAGCCGGTAACACGGAACCGTTTCTGCAGGCGGAGCGTGGCTGCGCAGAGAGTTGGGGGGGGGGGGGGGGACGGAGGCAGGGGTGGGCAGGCTGGGCAGGCCGGAGGCGTGCTCAACGCGCTTGCGCATAGAGGACGCCGCAGCCCACTGCGGGCGTTTTGGACGCGCAGGCAACCACTTTCCCCCCCAAACCCGGGCAGAAGAGGCCGGCTCGCGCCCCCTGCGCAGTTCCACTGGCTCGTGACGCTTCAGTGCCCCGCTGCATTTGGCGCCCGCCCCAGCCCGCCCTCGCCCTCTTTTCACCCGGTGACCACTCCGGAAAAGCAGCGGCTGAAGCACCATGACGACGCGTGAGCAGCCCGCGCGGCGCAGGGAGAGCAGCAGCAGCCGGCGCCCCACTGCAGCCCGCAGGACAGCCCGAACGAGAGGCGGCGCGCCCGTGAAAACGGGTCATCCAACAGCGTGTTTTGTATCAGCTGTCTCCAGGCTGCGCGGCGGCCGCAGTGCGCTCAGACCGCTGCCAGGCGCTCAGACCGCTGCCCCCCTCGCCCCCGCAGGGCTCCGGAAGCACCGCAAGAAGCGCGGGCACGTCAGTGCCGGCCACGGCCGCGTGGGGAAGCACCGCAAGCACCCCAGCGGCCGCGGTAATGCAGGTGGCCAGCACCACCACCGCATCCTGTTCGACAAGTACCACCCCGGTTACTTCGGCAAGGTGAGAGGGGAGCGCCCTCGCCAGATCTGGGGCGGCCGCGGCGCCGCCGCCCCTGCCGCCGCCTGCTGCGCCGCCGCTGGCCCCGCCGCGCCGCTGCATGCGCCCGCGCGCGCCGACGCCCGCCGCCCACCTCCTCCTCCTCCTCCCAGGTCGGCATGCGCCACTTCCACTACTCGCGCAACAAGTACCACTGCCCCATCGTCAACCTCGACAAGATCTGGTCGCTGGTCGGCGAGCAGGTGCGCGCGCGCGCTCGCGGCTGGGGGCGGGGCTGGCGGGGGAGGAAGCAGCGCAGCTTGGGAGGGCGTGGCTGGCGGGGAGGGGGAGCAAGCAGCGCTGCTTGGCAGGGACAAGGCAGCCAGAGGAGTTGAGCCGCCTGGCGCTGGCGGGGGCGCACACAAGGCGATGCAAGGGTGCCGCTGGGAGGCAGCACAGCCGGCGGCAGACGGCTGGTTGCTGCTGCGGCAGCAGCGGCGTGTGCGCCGCCGCCGCCGCCGCGGCATTCGCGGCGCAGTTTGCCAACCCCGCCGCCGCCCGCGCCACCGGCCGCGACCGCAGGCGCGCGAGGCCGCCGCCAAGGACTCGTCCTCTGCCCCCGTCATCGACGTGACCCAGCACGGCATCTTCAAGGTGCTGGGCAAGGGGCAGCTGCCGCAGCAGCCGCTGGTCGTCAAGGCCAAGTTCTTCAGCAAGCTGGTGGGGGGGGGAGGGGGACCAGGGGGGCCGGAAGGGGGGGGCTGGCTGCTGGGGCTCTGGAGGGGCGGCGCGGTGGCGGCAGGCAGCGCGAGGGTCGGAGCGGCGGCGGGGGGGCCACGGCGGCGGCGGCGGCCGCTCCCGGCACGGCTGGTGCAGCGGCGGCGGCGGCAGCAGCAGCAGCAGCAGCAGCAGCGCCGGGAGTTGGCGTGGCCAGCGTTGACCGCCGACGTTCGACGCATCAGCGCTCGCGTGTCGGCCGTCGCCGCGCCGGCTTCTCCCAGCCCCATCGCGCGCAGCACCTGACAGACCCGCCCCCGCCCGCACTGCGCTAAACCCCAGGCCGAGAGGAAGATCAAGGAGGTCGGCGGCGCCTGCGTGCTGACCGCCTGAGCGCGCGCGCGGCGGCGGCGGGGGGCGGCGCGCGACCCGCTCTGCTGAGGGTGTAACCGCGCGGGCCCCCCGCGAGTGCCCGGGAGAGTCTCGCCAGGGGGGGGTGTGCGTGCCTGGCCAGTTGGGGCGGTAGGGCCAGCGCAGCGTGGCGCGGTGTCGAAAGCAATGGCGGCTGAAGCAGCGGCGGCGGCGGCGGCGGCGGCGGCGGCGGCGGCGGCGGCGGCGGCGGCGGCAACGGCAGCTGAGGCCGGGGTTGTGAGCGGGCGGCCATCGCCAGCAGTTGGTCGGGTTTCAAGTGGTCTGGCAACAGCGAGCCTGTCGCTCGCATGCCGAAGCGCTGGGCAGGTCAACCAGCGTTCGCTCAGGGCAGCGCTTCAGCGTCCCGCCTGCGGTTTGCGCTGCCCAGCGCCGGTCACCGGCTGGGCACCGGCGCGGTGTGCGGCGCACCACAATTCCACAAACGCTCCCCTCCCCCGCGCGCCGAGCTGTATTCGACGCTTGGACCCCAGGCGATCGCTTTCGTGGGCGTTCGCAGACGGCGACTGCGGCTGGTGATCGCAGCGCCTGCAGGCAGCAGGCCTCAACACCGCGCCAGTGCGCTCGAACGAACACCAGTAGATCCCATCGCACGAAATACCAGTAGATCCCTGAGAAGCCTGCACCACACCACGACCTGCCACCCTCGGCGCAGGCCCCCGCCCCGTTGCGCTGCTGGCCGCGCCCAGTGGCCCGATTGTTCGGAAATCCAAGTAGCCCTGTTTTGAGCGTAGCGCCTGGAGGTTCGCCTCGCCTAGGATCAGCTGCGCGCTCGCCGTCGCCGGGCGCCGCCGCCGCCATCGCACGACACGGCACCCGCCATTGCGCGACGCATTGGCGCCCGCGGCAATGGCGGCACCCGCGGGCCTGCTCGCCGGGCTGACTGCGCCCCTTCGCGCAGTGGGGCGCGCCTACAACGCGCACGCGCAGCGCCGGCCCTTTGCCGTCGGCACCGTGACCACCGTCGTGAAGACGTCCGCCGCCGACGCGTTTGCGCAGCTGGTGCGCGCGCCCCGCCGCCCGCCGGCCCCGCGCGCCCTCGCGCCTGCTTCGCTTTCCCGCCCACTGCTGGGGACCACATCCTGGCGTCCCCAGCAGCCCGCGCGTGGCCCCTTCCCGCTGGCGGTGGCTCCCTCCCTCCCGCCCTCCCTCCCTCCCAATTGCCAACCAACACCCCCCCTGTTGCCCCCCCCATCCAGGTCCTGGAGGACACGCCGCCCGCAGACTTTGATTGGAAACGGCACGGCCTGTTCTGCGGCTTTGGCCTGGTCTACCTGGGCGGTTTTCAGTACTACCTTTACAACCACCTCTTTGTGCGGTGGTGCGCGCCCATAACCGCCGCAGTGGGCCACAAGGGCGCCGCGCCAGTGAAAACCTTCATCGACCAGGCCATACAGTGAGGGGGGGGGAAAGGCGCGGGCGGGTGTCGCTGGCGGCAGAGGCGGGGGCGGCGCAGGTCCCGCAGCCGCCTTTGCACACGACCGGCGCGGCAGGCGCCTGCCGGCGGCGCCGCGGTCTGCAGCCGCCAGCAGCGCGCGCCGCTGACCCAGCCACCCAACCCCGCCCCCTCAACCCCAAACCCCGCCTCTCCCCCCGCCCCCCAGCCACCCGTTTTGCTACTTCCCCGTGTTCTACGGCCTCAAGGGCGCCGTGGAGGGCCGGCCGCTGGCCTCGACGTGGGGGAAGTATAAGGCGGACCTGTGGGACAACTGCAAGGCGCTGTGGACGATCTGGGTGCCGGCACAGGTGGGGAGCAGTTGGGGGGCCGAGTTGGGGGCGCCTTTTGCTGCGGTGGGGGTGTGGACTGTGCGCTGGACGCGGCTGCGCGATGCAATTCCAAGCGCATGCGCAAGCGCAGGCGCACGCGCAGGCGCACGCGCACACGTACACGAAAACACCCCCCCCCCCTCCCCGCAGCTGGTCAACTTTGCGTTTGTGCCGCGCCACCTGCGCATCCCCTACGTCGCCGGCGTGTCGTTCGCGTGGACCGTCGTGCTCAGCGCGATGCGGGGCGCGCTCAAGGACGGCGCCGCGCCGACGACGCAGCAGCTGGCGGACGCGGTGGATGCGGTGGCCGCCGCCGCGGCCGCCACGACGCCGGCGGGGGCGGCGCTGGCCGAGGCGCCGGAGGGCGGGGACGGCGGCAGCGGCGGCGGCGGCGGCGGCGGCGGCGGCGCGCGAGCTGCGCCGGCGGCGGCGGCGGCGGCGGCGGCGGGGGGGGCCGGCGGCCTCAAGGCCCTCGCCGCCCAGCCAGGGCGGCGCTAAGGCAGCAGACCGCAGCCGGGGCGCACGCGTTTGGAGACCCGTCGAGAGAGAGAGCGTTGAGAGCGTTGAAACTTCGAATCGGACGGCCGGGAGTGGGGCCGGCTGCGCTGCTGTTGACTCGCCGCGCCGCGCGCGCCGCCCCGCCCCCTCCAATTCCAGTCTGTGCAGCCCCGCGCTGCCCCTTGTTCCCCTTGTTCCTTGTTTGCAGCCGCCGGTGCGGCTGCGCTGCTCCCCAGTTGTTTCCCGCCCGGGCTCCTGTGGCCCTCCGTTGACTGAAAACGCCCCACCCACCAAGCGCCCCACCCCCCTTGTGCGCGCCCCCAACCCATTGCCGGCCGGCTTGACCCGGGCCGGGGCCCTCCGCCCCGCCCCCCTGCTTATCCCCTCCCTCCCTCGCAAACACCGCTTAGACCGTTGCTGGCTCCGCCCCCCCCCCTTTGCTTATCCCCCCTTTGCTTATCCCCCCTTTGCCACCCCGCGTGTAAAGCGCGCTGTGCCCGCCTCCCCTGCCTCTGCTGCCCCAACTCTCCCAGCCGTGATGGGCCCACGCTGCGCAGCGTGCGTCGTGCCAGGGCCTCTGCCAGGCAGCGGGGTTCACCAAAAGCCAGCGGGCCGCGCGCAGGGGGGAACGCGCCTCTCATTACACACTTTTCTCGACTGCCAAAACTCGGGCCGCGCGGGGCGTGCGGCCGCGAAGGGCGTGGCCGCCGCGCGGGGCGGGGCGGGCCGCCCCCTCGCCGAACCCCCCCCTCACTTGAACATGGTCGCGATTGAGTCGGGTGAGAAGAAGGCTTTGAAGCGGTCCAGGGGCTGCTGCATCGCGTCGGCCTCTGCGGGCAGGATGGTGATGTCCTCCGCCTTGTTCCAGTCCTTGGGGCGGGTGCGGTCCTGGGTTTTGGTTGGGGGGGGGAGGGGGGGTGTTTGGAGAGGTCTTTGGTGGGGGGTGTTTGGGGGCAAGGGGGCCAGCGGGGTCGGGCGGCAGTCCGAGCTCCAGGGAGGGGCCAGCGGGGGGGGGCTTGCT